>ADNK01003348.1:0-97510 GCA_000320545.1 Bigelowiella natans CCMP2755 | reverse complement strand
CGCCTCTGGGTGGAGAAACATGTTGAATAGAAATCCCGCATCATGTGGCACCCCTTTTCGTTTTCAAGGAAGGAAGGGTGTGGGGGGGGAGAGAGAGAGAGAGAGAGAGAGAGAATAAGACGAGACAGAGAGGGGCAGAATATAAATTAATCCGAAAACATGACTATGATGACGATGTGTATGAATGCTTTATGAAAAGATATGTGGAGAGTGTTGGTGGAGGGGGTTATGTCCTGTTAAGATCGTAAAAATATGAGTATTATTTGAAAAACGACTGACCCCATAGCCTCTGGGTGAAATTGCACAGAGAAGATCGGTTTGAAGGTATGGATGATGCCTTCGTTCGAGTTGTCATTGGCATTTACGAAGAAAGGCCTCCAATCTTTTGGCAGAGATTTAGAGTCCACCGCAAAACCGTGATTCTGAATAACATAACATATGTGAAGAACGACGACGATTTTAAGGAGGATTTAAGAATTACAGCGCAACGCACACACACACACACACACACGCGCGCGCGCGCATATTCAAATATATTATGATGGTAGTACCTGTGGAGTGATGTAGCACAACGTAGTTCTCAGGTCGATCACGGGTTGATTCATTCCACGATTCCCAAATTTCATCTTGTACGTTTTTGCCCCTGCTGCAAGAGCAAGAAGCTGGTTTCCGAGACAAATACCGAAAATAGGCTGAATACATTGGAGGAATAGCATCAACATCAGCACAAGGATAAAGGTAACAGCCATCGCAGATTTAATAATATCAATGTTTGTTTTCTTTCCCAGGAAATAAGTAATGGTATCCAGTGCTGCTACCTTTGGGTTCTCCTTATTGATAGCGATTCGAAGATTATCGATGGTCTTTTGAGCCATAGTTGGATCACCTAATGTGGTCATTAACATCATCATCATCATCAGCAGCAGCAACAACGTACATACCTCTCTCTCTCTCTTTCTCTCTCTCTCTCTCTCTATCACTTGAAGAGCTACTCGTAACGACGACACTACACAGATGCATGCATGCATGCTGAAGATGATGTTTAATAATACTAGTGCTACTACAACGAGTTACCAGGTCCATTCGAGATGAAGAGGCCATCATATTCGTCCTTATTAAAATCGTAATCCCAGGGAACGACTTTCAAATGAACCTGTTGTAGTAGTAGTAGTAGTAGTAGTAGTAGTAGTATTGGTAGTATTTTCAGTGATACGTTTTTTAGTTCAGCATGATGAAGGATTGCAATCTGAAGTGAGTAGCGGCCATCATCAGCACCAACAGAGATGAGAGAAGGTGGTACTACTAACCTTTCCTTCATGGACAAGGTATCGAATGATGTTATACTTGATCCCACAATCAACTGCAATAATTGTCACATCCGCTCCTTTGTTCAACTCGAGAACATCCTTTCGGGAAACCTTCATATATATATATATATATATATATATATATATATATATACATTTACATTCATAGACAGGTGGAGGGGAATGCCAAATTAAGGGATCAGGTTTTAAGTTAGTTTTTCTATATCCTAGAGGCCCGCCGCCTAACACACGACGAAGGGCTTGAGATGGTTTATTGGAGAATATCAACGTATCTCCTTCTCTATCTTCACCCAACTTTACTACTTATTACCGCAGCGACAAGGTTAGTCTTGTTTGGATCTTTGAAAGGGATTACATCCTATCAAAATGGTGATGATGTTTACTTTGATATTGGGTGGTGGTACTCGAATGATAGATAGTCGTTTATTAGCAGGAGACTGAACGATTAGAAATTTCTCTGGTTCCTTTGCGCACATTTGGAAAAGATTAGATCATATTTTCATCCTCTCATTACTCACATCTCCGAATTGAATTTTGCCCAGCATCGCTCCCTATGTGTGAAGGGGGGGGTTAGAAGTGAGGGTGGTGGTGAGGAACGGAAGGTGTGGAGGTACTTTTCCGATATATTACATGGTATCAATATCGACTTAGAAATCATCGAAACACAATGATCATCGCCTTCTTCTACATTACTGCATTTGGACAACACCTTGTTTCGAATTATTTTGGTGAGTTGTCTTGTATCGATTGAGTAAAGGGCCGGGATGCCATGATCCTGCAGTACCAAGTAAATATTAACACACACACACACACACACACACACACACACACACAACACAACACAACACAACACAAAACACACATACAACACACACACATACATACACAAAACACACTGAAGCATGCACGTTCGCACTTCCATGGAAACAGAGAGTTTGCAGTCCTCTCTTCCTCTCTCTCTCTCTCTCTCTCTCTCTCTCTCTCTCTCGGTGTGTGTGTGTGTGTGTGTGTGTATGCAATTATATTGAGACACCTTGAGCCACTTAGAGAGTGAGCGTGTCGATGCCCAGTGTGAGTGATCGTATGAGTAGTCGGCAACAATCTGATATAAACACCAGTGCGAATGTTATATCGATGTTCGCCGGTGATGCGATGAATAATCTATCAACGCAGTGCATATTGTCTACCAAAGCTGTGATGTGAATCTCTTTTCCCTCGAAATTCTTGGGCAATCCAAATTCATCCTTAGTGTCATCTGGCACACCATAGTTGCCTAAAAGTTGCGATGCATAGAAATCCATCCCAGTTAGCACGAAGAAGAGGACGAAATACAAGGTGTAACAGACGTCCCTCAAGACAGTTATATACCTATCAGTGGAAAGGTTAACACAAGAATTTGGCCGCGGTAGGAAGGGTCCGTAAGTGCTTCGGGGTAGCCCACCATTCCGGTATTGAACACAACTTCGCCGGCAACGCTCTTTTCTGCGCCGAATGATAGTCCTGACAATTTCCGCCCATCTTCGAGTATGAAATCCGCCACTGTCCTATTTTTCAGTTCCTGAGCGGGAATACCTTAATGAGGAGCGAATCGCAACATTTTTGACAATGTAAGGCTTACCCCTAAGTAAGACTCCATTGTTCGGTAGTTGTTTGAAACTTTCCTCCTGATGCAATATAGTTTCAATCAGCCACACGAATAAGTACGATATAGATAATTGGGAATAACATTTCTTCGTTTCCCCTCACATAGCTCTGACATAGCTATAACGTTCGACCTCGCCTCTTCCGTAGTGGTCTGCAGCAATTTGCAATGGGGTAGCTATTGGATAATCTTACGATTGAAATTTTTAGTTAGACAAAACCCCTATTTTCGTCTAAATCAGTTAATTTCCCCATTTCTACGTACAAATTGACTGCGTTTGGGTGCGCGCATAGTACACCAATGCTTCCCGCCACTGGGAAACAATTATTGAGGGGTAAAATACCGTGGAAAAGGGTACCATATTTCAAATTTTTAGCCCTTTCTAAACTTGCCTTTTCGCAGCAAAAGCACGGGATTTTGTTTCGAAATTCCAGGTGCACATTTAGGAGCACCTGTTTTCTTCGCGGGAAACCTCCGCGTCGGCAGCGATAAAATAATTTGATTTGTTGACATTAATTCAAATGCTCCTAGGTTCGAGCTGCAGTAGTCTCTGGATTATCTCTCAACATTATTATCTCGGGTCCCAGGAAAGAGTCCTCTCGATATCCGCTCGAGTCTGACAGGAAGTCTCGGAAGAACTCCAGTCACTGGAATCGTAGACGGCCGCTCGGCGATGATGATGATGATGATGATGATGAAACACAGGGAATGAGATACAATAAGTCTACGACCCGAAGGCATACACCATCCGAGTTGTTAAAGCAATCAGTTGTGGGGTGACTAAGGAATCCATGTTGGTGTCTGCAACCTTTGTAGCTCTGGTGCTGTTAATATCCAGCTGCTGCTTAGCGGGTGATTCAGCACAGCTGCCAGATGCTCTTTCTGTTGCCCATACTCCAACAAACTTTGACAACAACGATCCTGTGTTGCGAAGCCACCAACAAGCGTTGCTGGACATGTGCGATAAAATTCGAAATGGGGGATCGACTGCTGCGAGGTGTGACTTCATGGACACGGAATCGTTTGCTTATTTCGTGGATTATGTGTCAGAGCATGCACCTCGAGGAAAGAGTATGTCCACGGTGGCAGAATGGAAAATTCGTTGTATGAGCGGTGTGTTAGTACGAGATCCTCCCGTCTGTTGGGCAGCTGCCTACTTAATGCTGCCCTTCCCCTTAGTGACGGAAGAGGGAGAGACCGTCGTGGATTGTAACCCCAAAAGTGAACAAGAAAAGGACATCCGAGAAGAACCTCATCCGTCGCCGTTGTCACATTCATCAGTAAATGATCCAGTGACCTATTACAATTTTAAAGCATTAACTGTGGAGACCAGAAACGTTCGTGAGCAGAGCTGTGCACTGTTACGCACTGCTTGTGCATTGGGGATACAGTTTCAAGTCTTAGGCCAAAATTTCAAAGGGTCGGTCGGTTAGTCAACCAGCCAGTTGCGTGCTTGCTTGCATGCTGTTAGTGTTGTTACAACATACATTCGTAAGTCCTTTAGCAATTAGATCAGCTGACGTGCATATTATTTTCTCTCATGCAGGAAAATGACACGTGCAACAAAGATCCAGCTGGTTTCAGAGGCAATTCGTAAAATCCCCCCGAACGAACGCAACAGGACGATCATTTTCAACGTCGATTCAAGCGATGTATTTCTGCAACTGGACAAATCGACTATTATCCGTCGCTTCCTTAGGCAGAAGACCAAACTACTATTTAGCGCGGAGGCGGACTGTTTTCCATTCCGCTACTTCCCAATGAGCATGTACGTATTCATCGTGGGATCAACGAATCAATCCAACAAACAACAATGAAAGGAATCAAAACTGGCATGGAGAGAGAAGGGAGGAGACGAAAAAATTCGTGAATATAGAGTAGAAATGGTAGTGACCAAAGTGGTAGTTGCTTTCATTACTTGACCTTCAACTTTCTTCTCACAATTTCGCCGAGCCTATCAGCTATCAAATACACATGCATATGATGATGATGATGATGCTGATAATGATGATGATGATGATGGCAGGTCTCTTGGGAACAACACGCTAGATATGCAAGGGCACGCTGATATACGATATAAGGACTTCTCGATTTGTGGCAAATTGTTTCCCCGAACAGCGCCTTCGACCCAATTTTCTTCCTCTTTTTCATCATCATCATCATCATCATCATCATCATCGTCATCACCATCATCGCCCTCTTCGTCGTCATCGTCGTCCTCTGATATGAGATGGCTGAATTCTGGTGGATGGATTGGATTTGCGGATAGCATCTTAGCCGCTTACGATGCCGCGAGCTTGTTCCCAAAATGGTTCGTTAACAGATGGCCGGGTTCTGACCAAGGATTCTTTTCCACGCTGTATCTCACGAGGCGGTACGGCATCAAGCTCGACACGTGCGGAGAGATCTTCACCACCTTCAAGACTCTAGAACTATTCAAAGAAGAAGACCGCAGTGTGAGCTACTGGAGGCTTTATGCCCTGGGGCCACGAATGAATAAGTACAACATGGTATACCTGAAAGAAGCTCCTCCCCACAGTCCTTTTAATTACGTGTGGGTCAATAAGAAAACCGAGCGGTAGTAACCAAGAACATGCTACTAGTTTTGTGTGTAGGATGTGATGGTCACTACAGATGTGTATTGCAATGCCGACATTAATTCGATGTTTTTCTACTTACTATCCCCCTTTCGCTAGTACTATTAGTATTGTCCTTCTTGAAATGTTACTATCATAAAATACTTCGCAATCATCTACCTACCGAGATGCTGCTATTGTTACTTACACCGAGCTTTGTCATAACCACTATAGAGTTTCCGCGGCCCTGCATTTTAATGGAGGAAGTATCATCAAGCTGGACAACGACGCCATCGAGAGGGGGGATGTAGGCAAGGAACGAGGAGCTTTTCTGAGATATTGCACGCCTAACAGACGCATGGAGGTCTTAATGATGGAAATGGGTACCAACAAGAAATTCAACCTTCTCCGCGCTATGGGCAGCAGCTGCCAGAAGATAAGAAAGATGGGGTGCTTTCAAGACCTTCATAAATTGAAGAAAGATGGTTGCAGCTTCGATGCCTCCATAGTGGAATTTTTGCTGGATAAGAAACGGTCAAGCTTAGGGCTGTTCATGCAATTGAGCCCCTCCCGGCTGTTTACCTTCCTCTCACAAGAAGAACATAGAGCGTTCTTGAGTGCGAGTTATGCTGCCGTGGAAGCTATAGGTGCAGAGGCATGGCTGAAGCTTGTGGACGGACTTCACTACATTCCTGGGCGCCATTCGTCGCCTTTTGCAACACTTTACCTCAAGGCTAGAAAGACCTTCACGAACATAGATGGGCTCGTTGAGGGTGTGAAGAATATCGTCCTTTCCGTAGTTGCTGTCGTACTCTTAAGATGGGCATGGAGGAGAAGGAAGTACATAAAGTCAATCTCTGTCTCTATGCTTCTGTACCTGAATTCATTGTTTCGCTCTCAATTGTTGAGGAACCCTACCATCAAGAGCTTGTTGGAATCTGTGAGTACCGGTCAATCGCTGACAATCAAAAATCGTTCTGTTTGACTCCAATGACTTGCAATGAAACAATGATCAGCAGTACATAGCATTAAAATGATGCATATGCATGTTGGACTTTGAACCTACTGATGATGCATACATAGTAATAATAAGTAGACATCGCTAGGCAGGCACATGTAGTTATACGCAAAGTACTACACAGTTAGGTGAATGTGTCCTATGCATGTACGTATATGCGCCAAAAATGCAAGACTATATAATATGTACATATATATATGGCCAATATATATATATATATATATATATATATATATATAAGACGGATGTAATGAAGAATTAAATTTTTTCAATGGTCGATGATCCTAATTATCGAATTGCAAATCGGTATCATGGCTAGATCGATGGTGAAATCTAGAAATGCACCATGTACTTAGCAATATAGCTAGCATGCGATCTTGGCATGTGCGTCGCGCTGTAGAAGCGTTTGCTAGCTAGCGAGATGGCCTGATGCTCAGCGCACATCTATTCCGTTTACAATGTTGTGAATAACAAGGAATCGACTGGCTTCCATGTGTCGTGCTGCAGGGTACTGTACCAGAGTACGGTATAATGTACATGCATGCACATGCAGCAAATTAATATTTCTCTATATCTTTCATTGGTTCGAAAATTTAAGCGCAATATCGTACAAGGCAACATTTGCCCTATTAGCTTAACGTAAGAACTAGCACCATAAATCTTTATGCTGCCTAGGCAAAGGGTTGCTCTATCCGATGCGAACAATCAGCTCCTTCGTATAATCTAAGACAAATTATCGACAAAAAAGCGTCACAAACACTCCCACAAAAAAAACGTTTGTTCAATCAAAAGAAATGCTTCATCGGCTAAAGAACAAAGACAAAATATCGTGTGTTTTTTTCTGAATGTTGTTAGTTTGGGATGATCTGACTCGTTGCAGACGCATTGCCACAGTTCTGTGTCACACCATCCTAAGTTGAAAAACATGTGGATAATTAGAAGGATGATCATACTGGTAGTGATGATGCGGGTCCTGCCGCAATGTCGTTATATATATATGGTGGGTAATATCAAGGTGAAAGAAGAGCTTATGGGGTATCTTTGGACTGTGTCGATTGTCGTCGAGTTTCTCTTTCTTCTTCTTTGTCATTTCTCCCTTAGTAGTCTCTCGTTGTTGTTATTCATCAATATTATTCAGTAAAACTACCGTTCCCGCTGCATTGGTTTGGGCATGTTCTAACCCCACAATATGGACCCCCAAACGGCCGGTTGCACACACATCGGCCGTTTACGCAGCTTCCTCTATTATCAACGTAGTTAGTTGCACAAACAGTGTTAGCAGACAACAACCCTCCTCCATCATATCCCCTGAGGGCATTCGGATGATGATGATGATGATGATGATGATGATGTGAGTGTATGCAGTAGAAACATAAAGAGAGGAGGAGGAGGAGGAGGAGGAGGAGGAGGAGGAGGAGGAAAAAGAGGACAAAGGAAATAGGGTAGTAGCATGCTGTATTTGCTAAATGCGATTCTAATAACAATGATAGCGAAGGAAACCACAGGCCGCCGTGCTGTTATGAAAGGGCGTGACACAACACTTCAACAACAAAATCTAGGTATTTGGTCGTCCTCTTTATTGTCTGCAGTACTACCGTAGGTAGCAATCGTAAGGACATTTGTTTGGAGCGTATATGTCGCAACCAGAACCGAAGAACCCTGTGTGCGTGTATGCGTATGTGTGTGTGTGTGTGTGTGAGAGAGAGAGAGAGAGAGAGAGAGAGAGCGTGTGCGTGTGCGTGTGTGTGCGTGTGTGCTGTATAGATTCGGCTTTTCCCTGAGTGTCTTTGATATCCATCATCAAGACATCTTGATATTATATATACGATGAATACTACTACTACTACTACTACTACTACTACTACAAATACTATTGAGAAGAAACAACAACAACATCATCATCATCATCCTCATCATCATCATCGTCTCTAGAGGCTGCTCTCCCACCAGGATCGCAAACACATCCCTTGAGACCACAGACTCCGTGATTGTTGCAGTTGGGAGTGGGGCACTTGGGAGTAACGAGAGTGGAGCAATCATCTCCGGTGTATCTTGGGTCACAAAGGCATGAACTTGATACTACTATGCTGCCGTTGGCGCTAGTGGACGACGATATCTGTTATAATAATGGTGATGATAGTGATGAGGATGGCGATGATGATGATGATGATGATGATGATGATGATGATAACGATGATTGAAATAATAAGACGGAGTCAACGACGGTGATGATGTTGGCTCGCTCGAGTCATGGATTCGAAGCATAATTTCCCTGTTTTCAGAATCATTCTTGTGCGTTTGTTGTTGGTGAAAACAACTATTACCACGCATTTTCCATGGACGCAATTTCTCTCGCACAAGGATTCATATGTCGGAAGTGTGCTGATAAAACAAGCACGAGTGACGATCACGCAAACAACCGTTTGCCAAAAACGCGATATTTTTTGCAAGAAAGGAAGCTTGCTGTAGTAAGCACCGAGAAGGGAAATATATATATATATATATATATATATATATATATATGCATTCTGAACGTGTGTGTGTGTGTGTGTGTGTGTGTGTGTGTGTAAACAGAGGATTATAGGAGAGCGCCCCTCCTCCCCATCCCACTCACTAATTTGTTTGAGGACACCATACCTGGTGTGATCAAGAGATCTATGAACGCTACAATCAGAGCCGCTCCAACCGCCCTTAACGTCGCAGTAGCAGGTGCCTTGATGACACATCCCGTGTCCTGAACAGTCATTCGGACAGAACTTGTGGGCGCATGTTGGTCCTCCATATCCGTAGTCACATGAGCAGGATCTCTTCACCACTGCCGTTCCAAACTCTGATGATAGCAGCAATGTGTTTGTTCAATGGCGAGGGGGGTGGGATAGCAAAGCATAGCATAGCAGCGATGATGACGTTAAATGGTGAGAGTTAGTAGGAGGAAGTTGAGGGAATTTAAAGAAGTGCGAAACACAACAGCAGAGAAGATAAAGTAACATTGTTCATTCTCTCTCTCGCCCTCTATCTCTCCCCCCCCCCCGCCCCCCCCCCAACTCCCTATACTCAACTCCTTCATATGTGGTGTTGAACCTTCTGAATTGATGTGATCCACAAAAAGTCCTCGATACGGTTCTAACGAGCCTTCTCTCGCTCTTTGCCACGCAACCATCTCAGAGCGACTCAAGCGCCTGCAAAGTGCAAAGAAGTAGTGATGATGATGACGGCTAAGGGTCAGGGGGGGAACATCAAAAGACTATAGATGTGGAGTGATGTGTGATGTGGCGTGTTGTGGTGCGTGATGTTATGTGGAGTGATGTGTGATGTGGTGTGTTGTGATGCATGATGTGATCTAAATTCGTTTCAACAAGCTTATTACACTGCAGTGTCAAATGTCAATGGTGGCTCTTCTTTAGCTTGTTTCTCCTCGTGATCCATGGATCTTCTTCCTCCATTTCTTCTCGTGGTGCTGCTACTGTTTTTCTCGGTAACTATCCCGTTAGAGGCAGGGATGATTGGCATTGAGGCCATGCTTGTTGAATTGGTGCTGCTGCTTTCATCAGAATCACCCAGTTGCGGTCTCTCCGAAGAAGTTCTCCCCGTCGTAGAAAATGGAATGGGGGAGGAGGGGGGTGGAGGGGAAGGAAGCTCGGGAACAACGGACCTGTCATTCGACGCAGTAGAACATTACGAGTGCAATTATGCTTACGTTCTATCATTTATTCTTGTCAGGAACCGTCCAAACAAAGGGAATCACGTTTGCTCTGTGCTCTCAGTGAAAGATGCATAAACATACAATGTGTGCAGCTTGCTAGTCCATGATGTTAATGTGTACCTGGATAGGTTCTTAGCAAGGGTTGAGAGCTCCCCGATAATGCTTCCCCTGCTGCTACTGCTGCTATTGCTACCTCCTCCATCAGCACTCTGCATGGTTGTTCCTCGTTTTTGGTGGGAATGATGAGGAGGGGGGCGATGAGCTCGAATTGGAACAACGCCGCTGGAAGAGTTTTCTGGTATTTTTCAGGGGAGGGAGGGGGGACTATGAGAAAATGTTTGCTGCCTTAAAAATGTTGCAATATATTACCACTTCCGCTACTATGATGATGGTGGTAGTAGTGATCGTGTGGTGATTGTGAGAATGGTGCTTGCTCACCATCGGCTGCATCCATCCTGCTGGTCCCCTCATGATTATGGTGAAAGGACTCATTCAAAAAGGAAGACTTCACAGCTTTATTGCGTGTAGCTTCGGAACCATTTGCAGCTGCCTTCGGCTGTCGCCTTGTAGAAAACCGGACATGGCTTACAAAGCGCATGAGTGATGCTTTCTTTTCCGCATCCTGTTGGTGCCGCCAGTGCTCAATTTGATTCGACTGATAACGGCTGGGTCCTGGTAAGATTGTCATCGTGCAAACACCCTTACCGCATGACAGGGGGCACGTGGGGATCTGAAGAAGCAAAGTGACAATCAGAAAAGAGAAGAAGAGACATGGATAAGCATGTGGTGGTGGTGGTGATGGTGATGATGATGATGATGAATCACAGCAAATGCATATTTATTGTTTAAGAACCTCGCAAGCTTCTCCATCCCAGTACGATGAACAGTGACATGTCCCGTTTCGGCAGGTGCCGTGGCCATTGCAGTTATCGATACATGGCCGTAAATTACACGCCTTACCGACCCATCCTATCAACGAACATCGTTCTTTAAGTATTTTGCCTTATCTAATTCTCGAGACCAGGGACAAACGTCTCAAATGTGGCGACATATATATTGAAGGGGGGGGGGGGAGGGGGGGAGGGTAAATGGTATCTTTACTTCAATATGAAAAAAAAGAAAGTTGTTGTCGCACGCATTTGAATTCTAACACTTTTCCTCGTCCGCAGCAGCAGTGCATAGTACCGTCGACACACTCGCACGTGAAGTTCCTCTTCGTATTACAAAACCCATGTTGAGGGCCATTGCAGTCATCCCAGCATCTCCGATCAGCACACCGATCTCCAGTCCACAAGGGACCACAGTCTGGCTCGCTGCAATCCTTCCCTTTCCACCCCTTGTCGCATGCACATCGAGCTACTTTCGGAGCAGGAAGCGAATCGGTTGCTGACCCATTGGCAGCTTTCAGTGTTGGTTTGCGGCGCATATCTGCGTCGTAAACTATACACTTTCCATGAAAGGAACAATCGTTTGGACAGTACTTCTTTGAGCAGTCGTCTCCCCACCAACCATCACGGCACTTGCAACGTCCAGTATACCCGTCGCATATTCCCCCATTGAGACACTTGGGCTGGCATCTCTTTAATTCACACCCATCCCCATGCCAAGGGCTTTCGCACTCACACGTATGAGTATCGGTCAGGCACTTTCCCCTACCGTTGCAGTTATCTGGACAAATACGCTGGTTGCATGTGCGTCCAGTCCAAGGAGAATCACAGTAGCACCTAGAAAAAACAAGCGCAACAACAGAGAACACGTACATAACATAAAACAAAACATCCAACCACCAATGGTGTGGCCGAGTAGATCACGGTTACAAATGCAGCGTTTTTCGTTGTAAGTGCAAGGTATCGAGTACTCACTTGGAATCCCTACAGATTCCGTGATTGTTGCAGTTATCAGGACAGCCAAGCCCTGTCTCTTCCAGCTCTGAGCATGCTTCACCAGTGAAACCAGGATAGCAGCTGCATATGCCATCAGATGATCTGCACACCCCATGCCCAGAGCATGTGGGATCTGGACAGGCACGATACGAGCAGTCTATTCCTCCATATCCCTGTTCGCACTTGCAGCTAGCATCTGGCATGCATTGCCCGCGGTTTGAACAGTCGTTCGGGCAGCGTGCCATCTCGCATGACGAACCCCCCCAACCTAGCTGACAGACGCATTGGGTACCCCTGCAGTAGCCGTTACTGTTGCATCGACACACATGGTTTGGATCGTCGTTTTGCCGTAGGAGGAACGCAACATCTGCACTCAGCCTTTTCTGGTCAAACGCTGAGCCGCCTTGCTCGTTGCTATTAGTTTCTAGCATCATCAGCTTAGAGCCTTTGGAGTAGTTTCCCACTGCTACCTCGAGGCTATTTGCATTATTTTCTATCTTCAAATTCATTTTAGACCGTAATGAAAGACTCGATTTTGTCGATGCGAGATACTGGTGCTCGTGTATTTGGTATGCATCACAGTTGATAATGGTTGAGCATGAAAATAACCCAACCAAGCAAGAGACCCTCAGCAAAAAACCGCTCAAGAGTCCCATATTTATCCCGCCAATTTTCTTCGGCGTATCCAGGAGCAACTGAATCACGAGTTAGTCACCCCCATGCTGACCATAGTCATGGTCTGGCTTTCGGGGGGGCATGAAATTTAAAAAAATTTGAAACATAACCGGATAAGGCGGAGAAACGATGGCGTTCTGGAATTGCGACAAGGGGTACACACACCTTCGAGAAAAAACCGGTTTTCTTGCAGCTTTAGACAAACGAGGATCCAATCCTCTCCTGAGTCTGAGTTTTTCAAGCAAAGATCAGCCTTTTTCCCAGAAAACCCGCCACAGGTTTGTCGCAAGGAGAAAATGAAGAGGGATTGCATCAAAATAATGTTAGAAAATGGTAGAAAATGTCACCACGAAAAAGGTAATCCCACTTCTCCTAGCGCAAGCCTTGCAAATTGAATTCGGAATTAGATGAATGCCCTGAATGTAGGCTATTTTATATTTGCGTCTAAATAAATATTGAATATCCTCGAACTTCATCCACGACTTCTCCTACACGATACGAAACTTCCGTCTGACAAATCGCACTTTGATACTCGAGGTGGTGTTGCTCCCGCCTTGTCCACCCCCCTGTCCCTCTCGCTACTGCCCACTTTCGCAGCAGGTCTTAAAGTTTAGCAGACAGAATCAATTCCCTCTTTACGTTATTATGACATAAAATTATGCAGGAAAAGCTGGAACTTGATTCAAACCATTTTTGCCGAAGTTTGCGTGACTACGACTAGGCTCTGAGTAACTCAAGAATAACTGTCATGATTCGTCAATATGCGCAGCAGAAGGCGGCGGCAGGGTTCTTGCTAATCCTAATGTTGGGAACAGCCGTTATGTTCTTGGTTACACCTGCATCGCCTCCAAGCAGCACATTAAAATTCGCTACAGCAGCTGCTGCCCGGAGTTTTTCTCTTCCATCATCACCACACGAGTTCCGACGAAGTTCGCCGCTCTTCCAGCATACTACTGCTGTGTTATCCCAAAAGTTTCGAAATGCGCCTCGACACCTCACCGTGTCCCAAGCGTCGATGATCCAACAAGATGCCGGGCGGCTAGGAGCGTTTTTTGACGAGAAAAACGGAGGAGCCCCTTTCAATGCTAATGGCGGGTAATGTGTGCGTTCTGATCCCAACAACATCGTATTTCAATCTTGGATATTCCGAATACACCAGATTATATTACTGCTTCTTATACCTTATAAAAAAGAGGACAGGCCCTGTGATGTTGACCCTTATCAACCTCATCTTTTAGATGCAACCGAAGGAGCAGAACCGACATTCTCAAAGTCCGCACGTCCCCTGATTCATCATCATCATCCGAAAACCCTTTGGCTGGGGGAACCTTACTCGATGTCTTCGACTTCCAACGTGGAGATGAAGGTCCAAAACCACCACGTGAATGTAATAGTAGACGACTGATGAGGTTGCTCTCTCCACTTACTAATCAAGGTATCCTCTGGGTTCCTGAGAGTGCAAAGAGCGCAGGGGAGTCGGATATGCTTAGTCAACCATGTATATATTTCTGACATTCAACCAACAGAATATGACCATGAAATAGTCCATGATCAGGCAGATGATACTTTCCATCACCATCCGCCATATTTGCCAATAATTTTCCATGTTTGATGATGATGACGACACCACCCGATCTCATCAGAGAAGCACTAGTCAGTTACTATTTTTATGAAAACCACCTCGATAAGTACTCACATGTGAACAATTTACGTACATCGTAGCGACCGTGAAGGAGATCGTACGAATGCCTCTGTTTCCTCTTTCCGTGGTATATCTGCCAGGATCCAAGGAAGTACGTGAGTAGTAGTAGCAGTAGTAGTAGTAGTCGTGTGCTCTTGTTCTGGTTTCTTGCCGGCTGTGAAAGCAATTAGGTTTCTAGAAACGATGAGTTCAATCGACTACTTTCCCATAATTCTTTACTCTTCTTCTTCTCTCATCTTTGTCATAATTCCTCCTCCTCCTCGTCTTCCTCTTCTTCATATCGTGCATCATCATCATCGTCATCATCATCATCATCATTATCACAATCATCATAGGTGCTGAATATCTTCGAGCAGCGATATCGAAAGATGTACAACGACATCTTGCATAACGGATCAAAGAGATTTGCAGTTGCTCTCACGAACAACGGCAGGATCACTGAGTATGTGGGGCCAGTTCTTGCACTTGAAGTCCCCCTCCCTGCTTTAAAACCACAAGTCTTGTTGTTGTTGATCGAATGCACTGGCAGCTAACTTGATATCGTGTCTAATGGAAACAACATCGAAAATCAGCCCCATCATCATCATCATCATCATCATCATCCTCCTCATCACCATTATATATCATTGTCAGGTATGGTGTATGTCTTCATATAGACGACATTCAGGATGTCTCAGAGCAAACGAATGATCAGATCAAATATCGGTAACGCGCATCGTCAGTTGTTGATGCAATGCATACACACACACACACACACACACACACAGACACAGACACACACCAACACAAACATCACGCACGAGGAAAGACACGTGGGACATTGAAGGTGTTAGAGGTTGGGTTGTCCTCCTTTAATTTTATCTACAATGGTTGATCGATTAATTGAATACATAAGGGTGACGCACACCATAAACGAACGCATTCGTGTCCTACGCATACTCAATCCTGAGGCTCTCAAAGACAACACCAAGTATCTCCAGGTTTGGTCTCTATGAATATACTATTCCCCCTTCCCCTCCTCGCCTTGTCATCATGATCTGATTTGTACTTCGCATGATTGCATGAAGGCTGAAGTGGAGGTGCTGCTCGACAACGATGACCGAGAAGACTTGTCGCCCCTTCACGATGAAGCGCAGCTTACTCGAAAGATGTTTGAGAAGTTTGTTGAGCTCCAAACACGGTTGGTGGGTTGGTTGGATGGATGGTTGGATGGATGGATGGCAGCATCTTGCGTCTCTTTCTGTGTGCATTATGATGATGATGGTGATGATGATGGTGGTGGTGGTGATGAGGAGAAGATTTTGCTGCGAAGAGCGTAGCAGGAGTAAGATGATATTTCTCTACATTCAGATACAACGAGACTGTTCGTTTCAATCAGGACGTAGTGAAGGTGGCTCTCCTTCCTTTCCTTCCTTCCTTCCTTTTATTGCTGCGAAAATGAATGGAATAGCGATATTGCCGATGAGGACGATGACGACGACGACGATGATGATGATGATGCTGCTGATGATGATGATCTGGAGGATCAGGCGTTTACCATGATTATGTGTACGTGTTTGCGTGTGTGTGTGTGTGTGTGTGTGTGTGTGTGTGTGATGCTCTGCTGTTGGTTAGGAGCTGTCAATGGATCGTGATGGTCTCTGGAGGGCAATTGGGTTGTGGAAAACGTACATGACGCAAATGGCTATCCAGAAAGAGAAGGTAGGACAACGACAACAAGGAGGAGGACCTGCTTCAAACTGCTGCGGCTGCTCTCAATCAATACTCTTGTGATCAGCCGTTGGCTCCACAAACACTGAAAACAGCAATCTTACGCTGCGTCGTTCGTTGTTGTTCCAATAATTGTCAGATCCTTCAAGAACAGATAACAGAAGTCGTCAAAAACTACTTCATAAAAAACGGAAAAGCCGTCACCAACGAGCCAATTCGGGTTGCTGATACTAATTCGCGATTGTGTCGTCATCGCTGCTGCTCTCTGCACAAAAACAAACAACAACAAACAACAATAAGAAGAAGAACAATAATAGCGATCATCATCATCATCGACGTAATCGTCATCATCATCATCATCATCATCATCATCATCATGATCATGATGTAAAGGTAAACTTCGATGAGCTACCAAAGCCTGTCCAGGATGAGCTGAATATCCTTACACAACGATTCCAAGCTGATACGGATGTAATGATGATAATGATAATAATAATAATAATAATAATAATAACAATGATGCTGATAACAGTGATAATAATGGGGAGGGTCATTTGGAACGGCTGTGGTTGTGCTGCTGCTGTGCTCTGATTAAACATGATAATCGCACTCGTGATTTGATTGGTATCTTCTATATTTTAACAACACCTCGAAGACCATGGGAGGGGGGCCGTATCCGTTTCAGAGACTGCTGCAACTTAAAGGTACAGGGAGGAGAATGCTGACGCCTTTTATAAACATATATAAATATAAACATATTTACATATATTAAGAAAATATAATATCGCATGGAATGATGACATCAGAGATTTCTTGTCCAATGATACATCACACAAGCAACCATCTTGGAACGTAGACGTCCATGTTTCATATTTCCCCAAACGCCCCCCCCCCCCCCCCCCCCCCGCCCTAATCGTTATTCTGGTATTCTCCGCGACTAACTCTTCAGGTCACGAGACTCGATTGGACTTCTTCAAAAAGCTTGTGTAAGATATCATCATCATTAGCATCACCATCCATCATCATCCTCCACAGACATCAAATTCCTGCTCACACTATTATACGCACAAACTCATCGCACAAGAGAAGTAGGAGCGATGAGGCGGAAGGTCTCATTGCTGATGTACATTGTGCCCCCTCTTTCGCGTATTCACCATCGTCCATTTAACAGGAAAATCCAGCAGCATAGATTAATGGCGCAAGAGATGCTGCGGAACTTTGAGAGGTAGTAGTTGAGTGGAAGTGGTAGTAACGGTAGTAGTAATGACGATGAAAACGACGATGATGATAATGATGAAAATCTAGTAGGGAGGGACAGCATATATATATATATATATATATATATATATATATATATATATATATAATATTCGATTCTCACGCCGTGAGCTTCATTCCTCGTAATTCAGGGAGAAGAATAAACGTCGTGGTGAGAGGAAGAGACGCAAGCGCGACAAACGAGGAGGAGGCGGAGGAGAAGACGGTTGCACCCACTTGCTGTCACATTAGCTTTGTTAGACAATAAGACTGACCAGTCTTATTTATTTAATTTGTTTCCAGGCGGAGGGGGAGATGAAGGCAGCAGTCAATGATGTCGTTCATCGTCTTGATGCTGATGATAGTCAATCGTCGAGTGGCCATGATACAGATACCGAACGTAGAAACAATGCTACAACACAGGAGGATGCCGATATACAAATGGCGCTGAGGAGGGAATACTAGTCTTTTCTCCGAGAGAGCTGTTTACTTTTTACCTCTCCCCTCCTCTGCCCCCCCGCCCTTTCCCTCTCTCTCTCTTCTCTCTCTCTCTCTCTCTCTCTCTCTCTCTCTCTCTCTTTCTCTCCCTGTACAGTGACAATAACGATCTATCTCCTGCTACTTCACAACAACAAAAAGAAAGCTATTTCTCGTTGCAAATAGCGAGGAACTATAAACAAACGAAACACTCACCAGCGTAACGCTGCATATCCATGTCAAGTAGAAGCCCTCAGATGGACGCACACTAGGCGCAATAAAGTCCACTCTGTAAGAGAATATTTCCAAACTATGATCAAATAATGATGCGAGCGGGGGAGAGCGTACGTATGTTGGATAACATCTGTTGACGTACTACTAGCTAGTGAATCACATCAATCGATGTAGTTGTAATTATGATAAGCGAAGCATATATATATTCCTATTCTTGCGTATGCGTTTAAGATTGTGGTGATATAGCTGTGGCTGGCAGATAGCCTCACCACATGCTTAACAAGAAGCATCGTGCATGTGAATTTGTGCTTAGTTAGCAGCTGCGCACGCACGCTGTGACATTATTATGATTGTCACGATAATAGATGTAAGACGTTGTATCGTTGTGTTGCGCCGCGCATCGACTGCCGATTATCACTCACATTTCTCTACTTATAGGCGCGTGGCCTATGCGATAGGCATGATGCATGGCTTCTTACGCATTAGTATACGCTACTAATAATTTATTGCACGTATTAGATGGAAGCATCGGCATTATGCGCACATGCCTTGTGCGCACGTCATACGTCGCACAGCTAGCAATGCCCGCAAGTCACAATACGTAATAATCACAGAGGAGCACAATGCACATATTATAATAGCTTGGCCGCCACAGCTTTAAGGCACATCGGTTTACTGCCATTAGTGCAATAGAGGTAGGATAGTCTAATAGTCATAAATAGTCCGCTACTATCAACACACTCTATGGCCTAGGCCGTGCACCGAGATGTGCATTCTTCTAGCTGTATTGAGTTCAACCCATCTTTACTCTGAAGCACACACTGACACTGCTACGTAGTAAACGGTTTGCTCTGGGCCAAAACCTAACCGAATAAGTGGATTCTTATTCAACTACTTCTCTTATATACTAAAAGCTGCTATGTGTGGAAAGCAGGGGTGAGAAGCACGACCAAATAATGATTAGTTTGCATATTACTCGAAATATAATATATATATATATATATATATATATATATTAATATATATATTATATCTGCATTTCTACACACACACACACACACACACACAAACACACACACTTTTACACACTGACTCCCACAGCCCCCCCCCTTCTTAGATACCTGCTTGTTAGCACCAATATAGCGCAGCACATACTCGCCGCCGGTGGGAAGTTGATGTCGTATGGTGACTTGCCCGGTCGGGTTTGCACTTAGATTATGCGCGTAGAATAAGCTCATTTCCGTTGGGGAGTCGGATGACTTGCAGATAGCTATCACATCGTAACTGAGAGAAGTAAAGAGAAGATAAGGATAAGAGAAAAAGAGAGGAGAGTTACAACGGGCCATCTAGTCTTCAAAGTGAATTCGATATGATGTTCTACTACTTACGTACGTTGTTGCATCCTTGTAGTTTGGTATTCTCCACTCGGCGACAAGCACTGCTTCTGATTGTGCGGTGCCTTTTGACTCCTTTGCCACGAAGATCTCTGCGCCGACCTGCACATGATACTTGTAGTTCTAAATCATCAGGTAGAACGGTGCGGCAGCGAAAGAGTATGCGCGTGCGTATGTAGCACAACACGTACATGCAAGTCTGGAAAAGACATCATCCAAAGCTGCTCTCAAACGAAATCGGAAGAAGATCCGACTACCACTACCACCACCGCTCACGGTCCCCAACAACAACAACAACAACAACTACAACAACTACAACAACTATAGCCATCTATCAACACACCGTCATCATAACAGCGTTCTCTGCCTGCTTTCCCTCCCCCTCATCATCCGGTTTTGGCTTCCCGCTCTTCTTGGCCTTCGCGAGGGAGGACTGCTGCATCATCGCTCGCCGTTCCTTTTCTCGTGCCGAGAGCTTGCGCCACAAGTCTTTCCGGGAGATTCCAAGGCGCTTCAGGTGCATCTTCGTGATCCAGCGCTCAATCTTCTCCTTGAGCTCCATGTTCGGCTGGAGGTTATCTTTGCCCCCCCCCTCCTTTTTCAGTAATTGGCCGGGCATGGGCTGCCCTGTCAGGGGGTTCAGATCGCTGCCTTTCTCGAGCCACCTGTGCCAATAGTAGTAGTAGTAGTAGTAGTAGTAGTAGATTGGGTGGATGAATTCTGCTGCTTGCGTGAAGAATACTAGTGATAAATTATAATAATAACCAATGATAAAGCTAAAAAGACGAAAGAAGGCAGAAGAGGGTAAATGAAGAGACATAGCTCCTCTGCATTCCTATGACTGAAAAATAGCGACGAATCACACATTCTGAGCATACGACACACACGTCCCACTTACATCTCAATCGCCACCCTCTCGAAGTTGAATTGTCCTTTCTTGTCGATGGACACGGGATTATGCATCAGCTCGCATGTGATGGGGCACACAAATTCGTCTGGTGCGTCTATGGACGAGATCTTCCTTTGTGATGGCGGAGGTTGAGGGGCTGGGATGGAAGGTGCAGGGGGAGTCGTCAAATCTTGCAAAATAACACCTCGGACTTTTTTCAATGCTGACGTCCACTCCTGGGGCAATTTATTAGCATAAGTTATACAATAACCTTGATAAAATGAATGTGCCCAGCAGCGACTGTTGCTAGTACATACATGCCCGTATACTTCGTTTGTATAATTCTAACAATTGTACACGGCGGCAACCAGAAGGAGTGTTCTGTTTGGCGCCTTGAGTATATATGTCCGCGACACGTCTTCACATGCGATCTTGAAGCTGCAAATTAGATCCGCATATTAGATCATAATCTTTTTCACACATCAAAGACAACAGAAGATTCACAGAAAGAGAAAACACACACACACACACACACACACAGAGAGAGAGAGAGAGAGAGAGAGAGAGAGAGAGAGAGAGGGAAAGAGAGAGATTCCCGGGAAAGCGAGAGGGGGGACATCTTCATCATCAATAGCAGTAGCTGCATAAATATTAACATGAATAGGTAAAAATATCACATAAAACAAAGAAACAAAGAAAGAGGGACTATTTTTGTGCGATAAATATTTTTTCCCCTTCATCAACAAGTTGCATTCAGTGCTCCTCCTCTCCCTTCTCCTCCTCGTCATCATCATCATCATTGTCATCATCATCATCATCATCTTCATCATCATCATCATATCTGGCACACATACCCATTTAATACATAATCGGCGGGGTGCAGGAGAACTGTGGCTCCGATCAGGTTGATGGATCCTCTGCAAGAAGATCCATTCGTTGTGCCCTCCTCAAAATACCTGCACATCAACATCCCACAATTACCAATCTGGTATGGACTGGGGCGAACGAAGGATAGGAAATAAGTTTGAACACAAACAAACACGCATGGAAAAAAAACGAATGCTCAGACGCAAGTGCATGCACATGAACATGCATGTACAAATCGATCGCTTATTGCCTGAGTTCCTTCTTCTCCGCGCACAAGCGGAAGTACCGCCTCTTGAACGCAGTGTTGAAGTATCCACGTTTATAAAGAAACCCTTCAAACGCAATGCTGTTGTTGCTACTCATCAACAATACGTGGCCGCAATGCTAAGCCGCAATACTAATGGGGCTGATGCGGCTGCTGGTAACCATCATGACCGGTGTGCTCTTCTTCATCGGAAAAAATCGTCCCGATCCGAAGTAATAAGCGACACGAGACTCTATACGCTATATTTCTATGTCGCACACTGTTTTCCCCTTACCATGTCACGGTTGAACGCTTTGAGTTAATTTTTCGGGATTTGAGAAGAAATTTAGACATATTTATTTTTGCGCCCCCCACATCCTTCGCAAAGTCGAGCAATGAAAAGGATCCACAGAGGAAGGGGACACGGCGGAGAGCCAGGCAGGCACCCAAAAGGCCGAAAGACGTCTCACCATCATCGGGGAGGGGGTGGAGGAGCTCCCATCGGAGGAGGAACCCCCGCCTACTCCACACAGCGAGCCCCCCCCGGAGGAACAACCCCCGCTTACTCAACACAGAGACATCATCCTCAATCTTCTCAGCTTCATAGACAAATCGATATTCTTCATGCTAAACTCGAGACAGTTGCGAGGGTATGGGCAAAGCGGATAAATTATGTATCCTATACTGATCAAATTGACATGAGTTACAGTTACTACTTACTTATTGGCTAATGCTTGAACATCGCTTTATACAGTTTGTCGATGGGGCAGCGACTCAAGATGTGGTTGACACCTCGGAGATTCTCAAGGATTTTGCGATTAAGGTGGTCTAAGGCAGCTTGCATTTGCGCCCTCCCTTCTTCCCATCATATTCATTTTTGAGAAATTACTTAGCAGCGTGGTTTATCTTCATTATCAGTTGGACTCTCTACCAGTGCTGAACCCAGGCCAATCACTCACACGTGAGAGTGTACGGCAACCGTCCTCTGATTTCTATGGAGGGGGGGGATCAGCAGTGGACGGGAGGGGACATTTATCCTATGAACCTCCCATCGGTGGTGGAGATGGTGGATATACTGACAAGATTCGTCGTTCTGATCCCGGGTAGGAGATATAATCTTTATTGTTTGATTCGGTTTATCATCTAGATGTTTAGCTATCTTCTGCTGACAGTTGTTGATGCAACACACACACACACACACACACACACACACACACACAAACACAAATGAGTAAATGTTAATTATGCTGATGTATCGGTGGCTTTATTTTTCTATAAAAATATTTGTAAAATTATCTCTCTCCCTCTCCTTCTCCCTCTCTCCCTTTCTCTTTCTCTCGCTATCTATCTATCTATCTATCTGTGTGTGTATGTGTGTGCGCGCGCGCATGTTGGCCTTATTCGCGAGCGATTCCCTATACTGTGAAACAATCATAAAGTTGTTCAATATTGGATGATACCGACAATTCTTTTTTTCCTTATCGTTTAACTACTTGAGGAAATTTCATTCACGCCTCTCGGCTTTACAGAAAGCATTATATCTTTAAAAGATAAACATGTGTCTTCCAGCTGTGCTACATGTGGATTTTTTTCTTTTCTTTCCTTCACTACTTCTCACGTTTGAATGACTGCTTTCTTTGTCGTTTGTCCTTCCTTCACAATGCCTGGCCAAACCGCCAACTTTTCCGATAATTTACCGTAGTTACAGTGACGGAAGACACCCCCCCCCTATGAGAGGTGGGAATAGTGGCAGTAGTGGTTATGATGGGGCGGCTAGCGGGGGGGCGCGAGGTGGGATTGCTTATGAGAGAAAAGAGCCTCCTTCACACTTCACGCGTTATCGAGGACCACCCTCCCCCCCACCACCCGATGTTCCACTACAGCCTATAATCGACGGAGGGGGGGCAAGCAGGGGAGGGGGGGGGAGAAGGGGAGGAGATGGTCAACAAAGGGTTACAGGAACAGTCAAGTCCTGGTATATGAGTAACAACAACGGTCGGTACCACTTAATATTATTTTCGATTTGATGATCTAAAACGACGATAATGACGACGATGATGATGATGATGATGACAGCTTTATGATGATAACGGCAATTGTGATGATAGTGATGATGTCATCAATTCCATACTCCATATTAATTTCATAGCTAGCAGTCGCTGATTTTTTTGGTATTTCTTGGCATCGGTGCTCGTGTTTATTGTTACTAGCACTAACTCATAAATAGTTACTGTTATTCTGCCGCTCGCCTTTTTCTTAAAGCCGTTGCTACACTTTCCTTTTCTCGCTATATTTATTTTCCCTTACGAGAGGACATTTATAAGTTATCTGTTTTTCTTTCTGGAGAGGCAGCAGAAAGCCTTTGCTTAGTTCAAAGTTTGTTTTACAAAAGAAAGTGGATCTTTATGTTTCCTCCTCCACCGTGGCAGTGCGATTCAATTGACTTTTCCCTCGACTCTTTCACTTAGGTTTCATCATTTGTCGTGACCCCGCATGCCAAGGACAAGTGAGTGTTACGATAATAATGATCATTCTCCATTTTTGACTACAAGTCTTTATGTTGGGTCAGTATCATCTTCTCGTTTTTTTAGTGCTGGAGACCTTATTGCGTTAGTGTTTCACCCGATTTCGACTGGGTTTTCTGGTGCCAGCACCCACCGATTTCATCGATCTTGCTTTCTTTGATTATTCCTAGGATGTTTTCGTTATGGCTCGGAGCCTTCGACACCCATTGTTTCGCTTGCGTACTGGTGAAGAGGTGAATTGCAGTGCGTTTTCCCATCAAGCATGAGTTATAAATTATGCCTTTAATGACAATGATGATGTTGTCTTTTGTCAGGTGGAATTCACTCTTGCCTGGAACAAAGGAAGGGTAGTACTAACGCAACAAAGCTGCAATGGAAAACTTGGGGAGGGGCATTTTACTTAGTCGATTAAATTTTGGTTCTTCTGCGGTGTTACAACGGACGCTACCCTCTGCATGTCAAAACCTGTTTTTGCCTCCCTCGATACAAAAATTACCATCTTTGATGCTTGCTTTATCGCGCTTGTAGTCTGACGAATGAACGCCGCACCTATCTCCCCCATACAACAATAGCCTCAGGCACGGGATCTGTGCATGGTCAATCAGCAGCCAATTCTCCGTGTCAGGGGAAAGTGCTTGAAATGGAATGTGGACAGAAAATTTGGCTTCATTAAAGTGAGAAAAAATCACGAATAATATATAGAAAGGGGATGATGATGATGATGATGATGATGATGATGAGAATGATGATATTTCTAGGAATCTAGCCAATAGGCATGATTATCATAATTCTCAATTCTGCGACATAAATAATTGCATTTACTTAAAGTCGTAGATGCTGCATTGTCTGTTTGTAGGAATTATTGATATAGAACCTAACGCATCTGTATTCATACTCAGAGTACGGAATACCCTGAGGCGAACATCTTTTGTTTGGCGACGGAAATTATCGGTACTACTTAGTGAAAGATCCCCTCCATTTAACAACTTGCATCACAAACCAGTCTATTTTTTCGAACGATTTTTTGACACTCACGAGTTGATTACTCAGGACGCAAACTTCGTCGTTTGGATGTTGGCGAGGAAGTAGAGTGCAGTGTGGTTATCTCTAACCAAGGAAAGCCGCAAGCACGGGACATTGTCCCGTTGGCACCAGAGAGGGGAGGGTCCGCGCCTACACCTCCACTTCATAAGCAAAACAATGCTCCTAGACAACCTCCAAGACAGCAGGCACCAAGACAGCAGCAGCAGCCTCCAAGACAGCAGCAGCCTCCGAGATACGGTGGAGGCATGCCGCCCTTAGAAGTTGCACGGTAGGCTAGAAGTTCAGTTGAGGAGAGAACGAATTTATGCGCTGTGTCTTGTTATTATAGACACCGTAATATAATATACACATTATGTGTATAATTATAATCTATGTCTATTATCCGGTCGCCACGCACATGTTAACTAGACAAGCCCAATGCATTGTTGCTGCAAACAGGTCGCTGTAGACAGCGTAGGTGCTAGTGCAAGTTGTTCAATGCAGTTGCTTGCCACCGCAGTAACATCGCGTGTGTGCGTGCGCCAGCTGAACAATATTATATCGCACACGCCACACTGGCAAGCTAGGTACGGTAGCTAGCAAGCAAGTATACACATGCAAAGATCAGAGCTACGCACGTCGTAGCATTTACAAAAACATGTTTTTTGCAGTGAAAACGCTGTACATGTATGTACGTTAGATATAGCAGGTATTCTCCGTCCAGTGTCTTCTATTGTGACTGTGATAATTGTTTTGTTGACATTTCCCTTGTATGCGGAGAAGAGCGTGTCAATATTAAAACGCAAACATCGTACTATGAATCTTACACCATTGCTAATTGGTGATTCCTCGACGTACCACCAGAAATCGAAGTTCTTTTCGTCTGACCAAACGTCTTTGCTGTGGAGATGAGATTTGCTCGGTTTGCATCTTTCTCATTGATGTGTCTTGTGTGTATCTCGAAGATATCATCGATCTGTTGGACTCCCGTGGGAGTTGCGGATTGGCATACTAACCAGCTCCAGTTGCACCCCAGTTCACGATTTGCATAACCGGAGGAAAGAACAAGATAGAAGGACAGCAGCTGAAGGTCTTCTTCCGTGATTTCGTCACACGGGTCGACAGATGCAGTAAGCCTCTCGTCGTAGGAGCATGGACCGGCGATGCGATCAAGGTACTTAAAATGAGCTACTGGAGAAACGTCATGATCGGTTCGGTAGATGGGCTGGAGATATAGCCGATATCTTTCCTCAGTGCAGTAATATCGGTAGCATGAAAGACAGCCCAAGGAGTCCATGCAGCCTGCACAGCAGATCTTGCACCCGTCGCCGCACACTTGATTGTGCTTGAGCAAGAACCTAAGATATTTGTTTCGAAGGTTTAGACGATTGACCTGTTTGGCCTGATACCATAATATTTGATTTTTTATGAATGAATTATTGCCCACTTTTGTTCGCCCCTTGCGTTGGTGAACTTGCCATCAATCACCATCTCGCCACAGAATGGAGCATCGCAGCAGCCCCCAAGATTATATTTTCCAACTCTACCCTGCACGAAATGAATTGGTTTTCAACGGCGTGTAATTTTGAAACACATATACATCTATTCTAAGTGAAAATTGGAAACATGGTAATACATCTGTCCAAAAGGAAGCTCACCGCTGTGTCGTGTGCGGAAAACCCAAAGCAACATGGACAGCAGCCACAATCATGTTTGATTTTGTAGGTGGATCCCTCAAGAGAGGTAAAGGTAACTGATGGAAAACAGCATTCTGCGCAATCGAAGCATGAATATATCTTGAGGCTTTTGTAATACTCAGAGTTCCCTATAGAGAGCATCTTCATGTTCACAAAGGCTGCATGGTTGGATTTCTCCGGAATTTTGTGATCCTTAGCTGTCGCGGCTGTATTCATAGCCACTCTTACAGCTTCTTTCATTCCCTCAAGTTCTGCGCGTAGTCTTTCATTTTCCTCTTCCAGATAAGAAAGCGCGGTATCTTCATCAGGCATCCCTTTCTCTTCCTCCTTATTTACTTCCTTGCTTTCATCCCTCTCTTTGGTATCCTCTCGCTTCGTCATATCCTGCATCTCGAAGGATTTACCCTTCTCTCCATTTCCCGCTGGCATGAGTGGCGTGTTGGTGGGCGGCTCTCGACACTCGGCACCACTTCGTAGCACAGTGCGAGCACACGAATTTTTAATTTATCAATCTCAGCAGCAACTTAAGGAAAAGACACAGTTATAATGATGTCGTATGTTAGATTCGCGGCGGGTTTATTCAAGATCTACAGGTAATATCGTCACAGGAGACAGGGACATTTTTGGTAGATTTCACCTTAATTTGTGCAAGGTTGTCAGCTTCAACGAACTATTTTTGGACATTTCTTCTTGCTGCCTTTTATATTAGGTGATATTACCATAAACCATAAAGTGTTCGTATCAGCTATTTTTGATGCAAAGGTACTAATACCACCTGTGGAACGAGGTGAGTAGTCCAAAAATTGTTATGAGGATCTGAGAAGAGAGCAAAAGGTGTGTGAAATATGAAATAAATATCAGAGACTAGTCAGTCTTATTTTTGTGAACAGCTTCGAACAAAAGCTTCTAATTTAGGCGAATTCTACACTGAATTGATTTTACGATGCACTTATTCTTAAATTCGCCTGCTAGTTTTCAATGTTGAACTCCATTGAGAAGTCTTCTGTGGCCAGAGGAAAACTAGGAAAATGGGAGCATCCTGTCTGCATCTCGCAGAAAGAAGAAAATTAAGTATTTCCTATAAAATTCCTGCGTTTGCATACTAAAAAAATCGATTTTCTTTTGTCTTTTGTACAGAAATTCGTCACAATGAATGAACTAAAGTCCGAACGCAGTCAGTACTTATAGCAAACAGCCACGGATCACTTCTTTTCCTCCGCTTCCTGCAATTATGTGCAGAACATGAAGTCGTATCCTCAGAATATAGGAAGGTAACCCTACATTGCAGATTCTGTGGGTAGTTTAAGAGTAGTTCTATGGACTTAAAGCTGCTCTATCTCTCTCTCTCTCTTTTGCCTCTCAACCCGCCGCCTAGATCCCAAACGCTCCACCACATCCAGACCCTGTGATAACGTGATAACGAGCCTAAAAATGAACAGGGAAAGCATTGATGGCGGGAAAGTTGATAGAGATAGCAAGGATGATGGCCCCCTAGTCTCAAAGGGTGCAACCGATTCTTACGAACCCGACGTTGATGTAGACCGCCTCAAGGCGGAGTTGGAGGGTCTCCGTGAGGCATTGAAAGTTGCAATGGAAACTGCTGCCGGAAATGCCGACCTCAAGGAAAACCCGAAGAAACCAAAGGTATTTGGGGCCTTTACCAAAGCTCCTATCTTAACAATTGGACACGATAATTACTTCAAGAGCTTGAAGCCATGCACACTTTGTGACTGCTCTGAGTGCTGCTTTCCCTCCATAGCATTTAAGACGGAGACAGACAAGACATTTTCTATAAAACATGGTTGCAACTGCCTTCCATGTTGTTTTAACTTCAGCTACTTTGACTCAACTAGTAAGATCGGAACGTACAGTCTTGGTACGATGTGTGATGCTCCTTTCTGCGGTGAGCTGGTGGTTGATGGAAAATTTTTTGATGCTAATGGAGAACGGAAATTTGTCTTAAAGCATGATTCTGCGTGTGGTGACTGCTGTAAACTTTCCTGTGCTGGATGCTGCAACTGTTTAGGATGCGTTCAATGCTACAAATACTATTGCAGTGATGAACAGTACCGTCTCTACCTACAGCCCATATACAGGAATGACTTTGATGTTGCGCCTATCGCTCATTTCAAATACGTGGATCGAATTCAAGGCCCTTGCTTATCGGATGAACGTATT
Source organism: Bigelowiella natans CCMP2755 (assembly GCA_000320545.1). Classification (NCBI taxonomy): domain Eukaryota; phylum Cercozoa; class Chlorarachniophyceae; genus Bigelowiella; species Bigelowiella natans. Next base: position 68,488 of record ADNK01003348.1, on the reverse strand, counting down.
TCGACGACTGTAGAGCCATGTGATGAGCTTACGGTCGAGGAGATGGAAATCCTATCGTTCTACCTAGTCCTCACTTCGAACTACGTTGGACATCATGAGTTAGGGCTAAATTGGTGCCGCGTAGCATCCAACTCCCCTCACCCTTATGGCCTTGAATCTATCGACACAATTTTGGGAATTCACACAAAGTATCTCGATGAGCGCGAAGCAGCCAGAGCAAATCTTGTAAATGTTGGCTCTCGACCTCAGATGAAATGAAGAATAGAGGTGAACAAATGATTATCGTAGAGAAACATCAAGTGTTAATCGATGGGTGTCGCAATGAGCACAAGTCAGGGTGGTTCAAAGAAGATCAACATTTTTATCAGCGAATCTACAGACAGGAAGCTTAACGTGACATCACAGCTAGTAGAAGTTGTGATTAATTTTTTAAAGAGTAAAAATGATGACGTGGAAATTGATGGAATCCTCTAGCACAAATTTTTAAGTGTTGTCCCTTAGATCTATTTTCACATGGATTGAATCAAATCGCAGGATGCAACAAGTCGAGTAATCGTGAACATGACATCAGAAACGTGAGTGTGTAGCTAGACATGTGATTGTTTACATCCATTAATTGAACAGTACAAATGCATGAAGCATTGCACAAAATTCAGTTTGCTGCAAAAACTAGGAAAAACACGATGCGCAATGTGCGCGTTGAACACTGCCTAGTCGACTGTGCTTACACAACAAGGCAGTGCATGCATGCACGCACACGTTCATTGACCTCGTTGCGAATGAGGTGCTAGCTAGCTAGGTTTTGCACGCACGCTTGAGCTGACTTTGTCACCATGGTTTTTTGTGGTTTTGTTGTTCACACTTATTTTCCAAGCGCTGCAGAGAAGTTTTTCATTCAAAGATTTGCGCTGCAATGATGTGGTGGGCGCACTGATTGCACAACAGCTGATTCGCTTTAAGGTTCACAGAGTTCCGAGCCCTGGAGCAAATTCATTGGCATCGGATCATCGTAGTTTATGCAGTCGAATATCGCATTGAATACGTTCTCAGTAAATTCAAATACGGGCCACCAGAACAGACCTCCATACGACAAGATTGACCATGGAAGAGACGAATTTGAGAGATCATAAACGCAAAGGTACCTTTCTTCCTCAAAAATGACATCCAAGTCTGTGTAAGCACAGCGCATATACGTGCATAGAGTCCGGTTTAAGAAATAGGAAACCGCTTTCCTCAATTTAGGATTCTTTATGAGCTCAAGCAGGTCCTCTTTTTGGTTTTTGAAGCTTTCAGCCGTCAAACTAGGTTCTAGTTCCCACCGAAAGCAAAGGACATCTTTAGCGATTGGTGTATGGAAAAATCCGTCTAGAATGTGAGTTTTCCAGCATTCACTTCTGTAGTGGGTTGAATTCCATAATCTGTCTACGGAGCACCAACCGTGTTAACTCTGCGAACCTCCCAAAGAAAAGGAAAACACGTGCAGCTTCTGCCCAGGAAACCAAGAGGATGAAATCCTCAACGATGAACAGGCACAAAGGCGTCTGGGGAGTCCTGCAGCGTCTAGTCGAAAACGACGAAGAGCTCTTAATCTCATGCAAAGCGCTCCGACGGGGGATAGGTAAAGGTGTGGATCCCTCGAAAGAAACATTTCACGATACCGAAAGGAAGGAACTGCGATTGGTGGGCAGCGCCACAAGCACCGATATGTCTCCACTACAAACTCTTTTGACCCGGGTTAAGATCGTTTCACTGGAGGAACTTGGCCATGGAAATCGTTTAAGTTCGACCATTCAGTGGAATGATGTAGACGAGATTCTATCATCGATGGTATACCGTTTTAGTTCGTCATGGGAGGAAACTTTTGGGATGTTAATAAAATATCGCGATGAACATAACGATCGATGGCCAACGACAACAGAGAAAGACGAATCTGACAGAAAATTAGGTCGTTGGTGTAAAAAACAGCGGGAAGCTTACAGGAAAAATAGACTCACTCAAGAACGAATCGACAAGCTAGAAAATATCAATTTCATCTTTGGGAAAGAGCGTGGCGAACTCTGGGAATCTAATTTCACCCTACTCATAAAATATCGCGATGAACATAACGATCGATGGCCAACGCAAACAGAGAAAGACGAATCTGACAGAAAATTAGGTCGTTGGTGTAAAAAACAGCGGACAGCTTGCAGGAAAAATAGACTCACTCAAGAACAAATCGGCAGGCTAGAAAAAATCAATTTTCTCTTTCAAGTGCACAATGAAAACCCTGGGAATCCAATTTCAACCTACTCACAAAATGTCGCGATGAACATAACGATCGATGGCCAACGCAAACAGAGAAAGACGAATGGGGGAGGGCAAGAAAAGTGCAAATGCCATTTGATGGATCTCACATCAATGTGATGTGCAACGAATGAGAGGCATGAAAAGATTGCAGCTGCTTCTTTGGGTGAAGAACCTGCGAGCTGAAATCATGCATGAAGCTCCCCCTTCATCTTCCTTGTTCTCATGTGCTGATTTGGTGCACACATTCATTGCACGCAAAAAAGCAGCCACGTGCGCAGCCTGAGCTGTCGGTGTTCGTGTGCTTCACATTGAAGAAGACGATCCATTTCTTTCACGACACCAGCCGCCGCCGCTCGCTTCGATTCTGCCCACCAATGACTTGACGGCGACATGAATTTGAATTTGAATGAAGCATTGATCAAATTTGCATGTGCTAGAACCTCATGGGAGACAAGCATGTGCATGCAACAGAGCCTCAACAACATGCCAAGCAGTTTGCAAAGTCCCGCCCTCTGGCTAGCTGGCCCTCCCAAAAATCGCCGCGGGCGGGGCAAACTGGCAAAGCGTTCGGCAAAAAGCTTCTCCCTCCGATCAGCCTCGTCTTGGCGCTGCTCCGGCTGCAGTGCCCTCAGTGAACAACACCCATGCGACAACACGTCGCTGTCATCATAATAGACAAAGTAATATCATATCTATAATCATCAGGATGCCGGTCGTGCGAGAACGTGCGATGTGCACAGCAACGTGCAATCTGGGCAATGGCAACGTGTTCCATGCAATGAATCACGTTGACGATGTCGATGTTTGCTGAGATCACGTGCGAAAACAGTGAGGATGGAGCTTGCTTGTTCAACGCTATGAATCCCCCCTCCCCTGTCTAGCTATGCCCCCCCCTTCCCTTCTCTCTTCGTCACGCCATGTCCAACAGGTCGACAAGGAGATCGACAGCTGTGAGCATCGTGACTGATGAGTTTTTTTCCTTGAGAGACAAAGCCAATGCCCTGTCGCCGAATTGAATAGGAGGATGAAACTGAATTTGAAACTCTTAGATGTCTTACCGATGCTTTTTTGACATATCTGAACCGGCTCACACCGCTTCCGCATGAGGAGCACGAGCAGCAGGTCCAGCACGGCCGCCATGCTGCTGCGGTTGCTCCCTCCTCACCAGCGTGGGCTCCGAGGTGGCAACCAGCGTCGCACCAATTTGCTAGGGTGTACACTGCGGGGACTCTATGCGAATCTACGAAGACCTTCAAGCAATGACGGCTTGGACGACGATAAAGGTCAGCACATTCATTTGTTCTCTTGACCTTCACCGTGCATCAACGACTACATTGCAGTGAACGACATCAAATATGACCTCGTGGTTATCGGAGGGGGTAGCGGGGGACTAGCAGCATCGCGGTACGTCACTTTGACGATAAATCTAAGTTAATCACAATAATTTATGGGCGTCTGCTGTGCATCTTATTACTTTGTTCTCCTGCAACTTAGTGAGGCTGCTAAGCTGGGCAAAACGGTCGCCGTCCTTGATTATGTATCTCCATCACCCCGCGGGTGCTGTATTCAAAAAGCAGTTACCGGTGCATGTTGATTGATTGTATGTACCATCTTAGAACTATGTGGGATATCGGAGGAACATGCGTGAATGTAGGTCTGGCTCAATGAGGATGACTCAAAATATAGAAGAATGATTAAATCAGAAGGAACTGTGTACTTTTAATGATGTATCCTTTTTACCATCGTAGTCGTCAACAGCATCACAACACTAGCAGCAATACAAGCGTGCAAACTGTGATTGGCATGCTACATGATAACACGTGTTCGGTCAAACAACTCATGAAAAATATGATCGTATCACGGAATTCGATCCAAACTAGGCTGTATTCCAAAGAAGCTGCTCCATCATGCTGGAGAAGTTGGGAAGTCCATTAGGGTTTGTGATTTGCAACATCTCTCGTCCGTATGTCTTTGTCCCCCTTTGTCCCCCTCTCTTGAAGTTCCATCTTCTAAAGAAGGAGAGCAGCGTGTACGGCTGGACGTTCGACAAGGACGAAGTAGCTTTCGATTGGGAAAAGGCTATCAGCAACGTGCAGGTGGCTATTATGTCGTGCAGGCTATGCTGCAGTAGAAGGGAAGGAGAGGGAAGAGAGAGAGGAGGAGAATATAATCGACTTCCAGCAGCGTTCCAAGTAGAATGCATGATAAAACAGCTGAATCGGTGTCGTCTACGTAACTGATTGCGCTCTTTTTTGTCACAAAAGACGCACATAAAGTCCATCAACTTTGGGTATAAGGTAGTAGTATTAGTATTAGTAGCCGTAGCAGTAGCAGCAGTATTCATTGTCGTCATCATTCTGATATAGTTGCGCAGCAATGCGTATTTTATACGAAGCTTATTTACTTACTGCTGCACCGGCAGTCGGCGCTTATGAAAGAGGGCGTTAAGTACATTAATGCTAAAGGCACGATCCAAAGAAAAGGTGCTACTAGTAGTGGTGCCAGAAGTTGTGGTTCACGTTTATATATATATATATATATATATATATATGTGTGTGTGTGTGTGTGTGTGTGTTTGTGTGTGTATATGTGATTTATTAGCGTCCTAATGACGCCGAGTGAGGCTTGCGAGTCACCTCTTATCTTCTTGCCTACTCTCCCACATTACCTTTTAGAACTACCCCTTCTTCTTCTTCTTTTTCTTCTTCTTCTTCTCTTTCTTCTGCACAGCTCCCCCCCCTCCCCCGCCGCCCCCTCTCTCGGCCTCACTTCTCGTTCTCCTTCTCCTTTGCGTTTCAGGGGTGGTGAAAGCACGTTTTGCCGATGGCTCCGAGCGTGAGTTGAAAGCAGATCATATCCTGCTTGCCGGTAGGATGAACATGCATAATTAGATCACACGATGTAAAGCGGACAATGCCTTTCACAACTTGTTATCGAAAACGAACGACCGCCCCTTCCCCTCCCCCGTCTCAAAATTGACGAATGGCAAAATGCCCCCGCATTTGTGCAGTCGGGGGGCGGCCAAAGCTGGTTGACATTCCAGGGGGAAGAGAGCACTGCATCACTTCCGACGACATCTTCTCAATGAAGGAGGAGGTAGCGGCCATTCTGTAGAGCATTTCATTTTCAGCAATTCATTATTTTAATGATTTCGCAGCTTGCAGTGATACGCTTTTCAATCGTGTTTCCTATCATCACCATCATCATCATCGTCACCATCATCATCATCATTCTTAGCCTGGATCCTGCCTTGTCATTGGAGCTTCATACGTCGCTCTTGAGTGTGCAGGTTTCCTCACACAAATGGGGTAATACTGATCTGTTGCAACAACACACCATGGCGGTACTGACGTTGGAAGAGAGAGTGAGCGAGAGAGAGAGAGAGAGAGAGAGAGAGAGAGAGAGAGAGAAGGAGATAGAGAAAGATCCTACGTCTGTGAGGAGGACCTAGCAGTGATTTGAGGAATTTACCATCCACTATATTGGTAAGTCACCGTGGTGCTCAGCCATTCATTCACCCGAGCCATATAACGAAGGTACCCCACGACAGTAATGGCCAGATCTGACGTGTTTCTGCGCGGTTTCGATCGAGGTTAGGCATCGGCACCACCCCCACCAGCACCACTGCCAGTAACAACAACAAAAGAAAGGATGAGAAGAAAACAGGAGAATATAGGAGTGCCACCTCGTGTATGTAGATACACTATTTCATAAACCCGTTCTTACTGAAGAATAGCTTGCGCTCATGTTGATGAATTGTATTACTATCAAATCCAACTCGCCTCCCCCCTCCGCTCCATGCACTTCATCATCGCTGTGACCTATGATATCTGTTGATATGATGAAGATATGGCAAGAGAGGTGGTAGAGCATATGGCGCACAGCGGGACAAGGTTTCTCACCAACACAACCCCGACGGAAGTTGTTAAGTCTCAGCCCCAGGAGCTCAAGCAGGAGGGGGGGGGCGGTGAAGGAGTGGAGGCGGATGGAACTGGCAAAAGCACAAGCGGTTTTGACCGGTAAGATGCAGACAGCATGGACTATATGCTGCAGTTGGGGATAGGATTGTATGGGGAATGCTGTCATTTCTTGGTAGCTGACTTGGTCTTCTATGCTGTTCATCATCATCATCATCATCATTATCATCATCATTATCATCATCATCACCATTATCATCACCATCAATCATTATCAATCATCACCAACATCAACATCGCCATCATCATCATCATTACAATCATCATCATCATCTATGATCGTCCGAAACCGACACATAGGCTAACCGTACGATATCTCCAACACGACGAAGACGCAGGAGGAGTGCTGAAAGAAGAACACTTTGACACTGTCCTACTAGCGGTCCTTCATTCATTAAGAGAGCACACGCTCATTTCGACTGCTGCCCCACAGACAAACACACGCGCGCAAACACGTGCACATTTTGGTGTGATTTCAGATCGGCCGTTATCCCAACACTGAAGGCCTGGGTACTACTACTGCTACTACTACTACAATTAATACTACTACGACAACTCCGATCTATATGTGGGTAGTCCGTATTCGAAACATAGATGTAAACTATTGAGATCACTACATATATATATGCACGCCCATGTGTTTGTGTTGTGAATGGGTCTTCAATACAATGCAAAGCAGTGGAGATCGTCACATGACAGTCGCTCTTTTATAAAGCTACACGCACACACACACGCACACACAAACACATATATATATATATATTTATATATATATACAAACAAAAAATACGCATAATTATACATCCGTTAAGAATCAAAACCGCGTATGTACTCCTACACGAAAACGTGCCTGGTAAATGGCGACCTCCTTGTCAATTTATCGTTTCATCATCATCATCATCATTATCATCATTATCATCACAGCTTCTTCTTCTTCTTCTTCTACTGCTGCTGCTGCTTTGTTCTCAGGGTTGGAATCTGCTGGCGTTGTGCTGAATTCTGATTCCAAGAAAGTCGTCGTAGATGAGGTGCTCTCACTCGTCGTCATAATATCTCTTAAGTTCCTCATTGTTTTCCATAAACGCTGCAGCTCATTGCTGCTCTTTGCTGCTGATGCTGTTTCTGTCATCGTCGTCATTGTTGTTATTGATGATGATGATGATGATGATGATGATGATAATGAAGTGGATATGGTGGTAGGCAAATACATCAAGATTCGTATGTATATCCGTTAATATATGAGGTGCCTGGTGTTTGTAGTTTGATCGTTCTTCGGTTGAGGGGATTTATGCTGTGGGGGATGCTGCAGAGGGACGCCCAGAGCTAACCCCAGCTGCCATAGCTGGTCGCTCACTCGAGGAAGGAGTAGGGGGGGGGGAGGGGAGGGAGGGAGAGAGAGAGAAAGAGAAAGAAAGAGATATCACTAATAATGCTAATACAACTACTACTACTACTACTACTACTACTTCCTAATATGGATGTGAGAGCCTTCATATTTCTACTAGCTTATCGCTTGTTGTTGTTTTTGTTGATGTTGTTGTTAAAGGAGGACGGTCTCTGGTGCATCGATTGTTTAGCGGAGGGGGGGATCAAATGGGAGATGCATCATCGATATCATCATCATCATCATCAAAATCACAACTGCTCCGGCCTTGTAACTACGAGGGGGTAAGTACTTCCCCCCCCCCCGCTCCCTCTCCTTCCTTCACTCCAACTCGCTAGTCTTTCAGCCGATCTAGTCTTGCTGCTAATGCTAGTTTCTTCAGATCGCAACCACCGTCTTCACGCCCCTTGAGTATGCTTGCATAGGAAAGAGGTGAGGAGACGATGCAGAGCTCATATACTTTACGATGCGTGTGTGTGTATGTGTGTGTGTGTGTGTGTGTGTGTGTGTGTATTGAAATCTCACACGACGACTTTGAGTCACAAACGGCAAGAGCTTTTTTTCCGTTAACCGACGCCAATAATATATATATATATATATATATATATATATATATATATATCTCCTTTTTAATGTATTAATGACATCTTAGTGAGGAAGAGGCGGCAGCGGAGATAGGAGAAGACAACATCGATGTACATATGATATACACGCATCGTTAACTAGCATCCTAGCGTTATTGATGAATCGTGAAATACTGCACCATCATCATTGCCACCAGCAGCCTCTCAATCATCATCATCATCATCATCATCATTACAATCTCTCTAGGTTTATCATTGCTACTTCAAGCCCCTCGAATGGTCACTGGTAAGATCTGAGAATCGGAATCATGCCACTCTCCCCCCCTTCGTCCTATCCTGGTTTTGATCCTTACGAATGAATACGTCTAGCTCGAAACGGCGGGGGGATCGTCCTCTGAAATTGGAGCTGAGGATCATTCTTCTCGGGGGTATGTCAAGTGCATCGTTGATAAGAATGACGAAGAACGTGTCCTGGGACTTCACATTACTGGCCCGCACGCGGGGGAGATCATGCAAGGTGCTGCCTCATCAGATCCCGCTCGATATATCTATATTTACACTCGTGATGCAAGCGTAGACTTGCAGTTGTTTACCCGCTGGGTACCGCACAATAGCGATGGAAGTTGGAGGCTGAGAGCATTACTCAGAACACGCACGCACACACACACACACACACACACACACACACATAGGCTTCTCTGTTGCGTATAATATGGGAATGCGGTATTGCGATCTAGTGTCTGCGGTGGGCATTCACCCAACGGTAACATGGAAAGCAGTGACACACACACACACACACACACACACACACACACACAATTATAATTCAACATGTATTTTAATACACATGCAGGCTTGATTGTGATTTCGTCTGCGTTGTTGTCAGCTGATCTGATGACACTGGCGTGTGTGTGTGTGTGTGTGTGTGTGTGTGTGTGTGTGATCCTCGCGACCGAAACCCCCTCCCTCTTCTACCAGAGTGCGGAGGAAGTCGTAGGATTGGAGGTGACAAAAGCTTCAGGGAAAGACCCTGAAAAAACAAGCTGCTGAGGCTAAGACCCGTCCCAAGTGATAAGCCGATCGATTTCGGTATCAGTTGTAGTGAGCACGATTATTTGTTGGTCTAGATTACTACAGATGCAAATTGCCATCGGCTTAATAGCGAGTAGTAGTATAGTAGTAGTAAGAGCAGTGGACATTCGATACAACAACGGTTATATGAATAAAGTTCTTCTCCCCCCTCTTGTTCTATGGCGCATTCCGTCAAAAGGAAGTTTTCGAATCCCATCCTTAATGGTGATGCGTCTCACTTCTGTCGATCACCCGATGCTATATTTGATTTGGTGCTTGCAGGTGGCTGCATTGGGAGGGGAGAAAGGAAAAATCTGAATTAGCTCTCCCGCGTTGTTCGTGTGTAGTGTGTATTGCTAAGAATAATTTGAATTCTGCAAAATATTACTGTAACTACTCTTACTACCATGCTACGAGGAAGCTGATGACGTTTGTTTTGGGTATATGAGGAATGAGCAGATAGTGAAGTTGAAGAAGGGAAACATAGCTTTTTCGCGGCGTGAGGCTGTTTTCTGATAATGTTTAACAGCATTTCAGGATATGCCCTGCACCGCCGAGCAACTTATCTTTAGTGGAGTTCTGCTGATTGTCATCACACCAGCTCTTGACAGTGTTAATTATTGATAAATAATTTACTGTGAAACGAAGACATGGATGCATCTCTATACTTATCTAAATCTTTAGGCATAAACATGATGTATGTGCACGGTCTTCAACGATGAAACGAGAAGCATGCATGCAGTCTAGTCACAGACAGGTGCATCTAGACACTTGCTTGCATGTGTCTGCAGTGTGATCACGCATGTTTTACGCACACACGAATTCATTGCGATGCATGCGTGCGTGGGGACGCTGATGAAAGTCAGCAAGACTACGTGCACGTTCTTCAGTTTGGCTCAGCGGATGATGAAACGCACAATCAAGACAAATCACATCATGCTGCTCGGGCCTAGCTAGCTAGCAGATGCAGCGTGTGCGCACATATACACACGATGTCTAGATGCGATCTAGCGATGCATTGTGTGCAATCGGTGCAAGCTAGCAAGATTAGGGGGAGACCAGGCTCATGCAATGACGTTTCGATCAAGCACACACAACTGGGCAAGACAAAAGATCACTTCACTTTTGCACGTCGTCAAGTCCAGAGATTTGTGAGGCGAGATGCATGTGCATGCAACCCACATGTGTGATCATCATTGGCTAGTTGATTTGGATGAGTGAACGAAGGAAGCAATTTCACAGGTGTGATTGGACTCCAACAAGATGGTGGTGTCAGGAATCCAGCTGAAAGCGTGGCAACAACTCCAAAACTGAGCCTTCAAGTGCCCTGCTGCGACTCAATTCTCCGAAAACAAGCTTCTCCGATGATTTCCACTGAACAACCACTGATTGATGATCACTTCATCATGGTTGTGCCAGATCAATCAGCAACTCTCGAACTGCAAAAGTGGCTCATCTGCCCACTCACCGCGTTGTTCCACGCGTGCACGCGCAGAGACAACTGGACAACGTGCACCATTCGACCTAGCAATGTTGGAATGAGGGACTTCATTCAATGAACAATGAACAATGAACAATGATGAAGCAAAACCACACTTCCAAAGTGTTGCAAGACACTTGCAGTGTCATTCAAGATTTAAGATTCAAGATTCAAGATTCGTCTAGTTCGTGTTCATGCCATTCGGCACACCAACAAGGTGTGCTGCAAGCACTGCTGACAAGCTTTCAAGCAGGTGGACAAGGCTAGAGGGGCGTGTCATGTCGATTCTTGAAGAATGAATTTGTTTCCGGCAGCAAGGCCACATCCAACAGTTACGACAAAACAAAACACGAAATCCCATGCAGAATTGTCCTGCAAAACAACCAAAAAACTATTTTCTGTTCACGTTGTCGCAGGGTGAAAAAGCATCTCGTTCTTACAGATTACATATCCACTCTTTCCCCCTCCTCCCACCACCTCAAATCGCCACTCGATGTGGCGCGATGAAAACCACTGAAGGCGTGCATTGCACCTCCTCTTCCTCCTCCGCATCCCCCTCCTTATCCTCTGGAATTCACGACTACAGTAACGTTGATACCAGCATAGACAGCTTGAAGCGCCACAGTAACAATCACAACAACAACAAAGTCGCCTCAGAGCTGTTCCTCTCACACGCGAAGCAAGAAAAGATGCAGCGCAGCCTCCCGAATCTATCCACCCGTGTGGCACACATGAGAACAGTCCTGAAGGCTTTGGTTCTTCGAGGGGACTATGTGAGCTGCAAGGTAGGCGGTTCGCACGGCATCGTGGTCGCCTCAGGCATTTCCTACTCTCCAGCTTTGATTGCGTTCGTATTCCTCATGATCTACCCTCTCAGCTTTCATTGGATGCTGTTGTGGGTCGGCGCCCTTCTAGTTTCCGCTTTCGGGTCCGTGGTGCACGCCGCAGCCTCGGCCTTGGGGGTGGGGTACGGTTTCAACCCCGAGCTGAGCCTGTGCTCCTTCCTCGCCGGCGCGAGCGCGACGAGCGCTTTTCGCATCTGGAACAATTCTCTCGGATCATACGCGGATGCCTACGTCGCGTTCCTAGCGATGGTGAGCACCTTCATTGTCGGTCTGTACACCTTCCGGGAGACCGCGGTCATCCTGGCGAAGAGGTTTGCGCACTCGGAAGGGGCCAGCCCCAAAGGAAGAAAGGCGCTATTTTACCCGGTGAGACTTCTAGGAGAACACGTCGTGGATATCCTGCAGTCCCCTCCCCTTTCTGGACGTCATCGCGGGGATCAGTATTATATTAACGAGGCAAACATGAAGACTAGTAATGCGCCGAGCGGACCGAAGTTCGCAGATGTAGTTGGGGTGGTGCGAGATTAGGAAAACTTCTCCCTCCCGCCCTCTCCCTGCTTCTATTCTATATTTTAGATCGCCATCACCATATTCTGATGGTTCTTCGAGGTCTGTGTTGTCTGTCCTAGCATCAACCGTGACAGAAAAAGTAGCACACACACACACACACACACACACACACACCTGCTACCAGCGTACAAATTTAGGATATTACCATATCGGTATTGGAGTTGATGAGAAAGATCATACTTCATCAGCAATTCTAGATCGTATTCATTCTTTGTTACTTCTATTTACATTTCGGTTATTAGTATTGTTAACTTAATAGCCCATCCCATCGACGCGCGTCCAGACGTTGCACCGCAAATTTGCGGGAATGATAATGTTGGAGTGGCGCGCAGCAGTGGATGCATGTATCGAACGCACACACCTAGCTTCGCATATGGTGTTTACATATACTTACCTAGCATAGCCCTTCAAGCCTTGCTTTGTCCCAGCTCTACAGCTGGGTATTTCTAGATTTGGGCGCATCGTCATGCCTCTGTCCACAATTTCATGCGACTCTAGCTGCCAGTGCACAAATATCGCTAGATCCTAATGTCGTCGGAACGCCCTAAATGTGAATGATTGCATCTTTTATTAAAATCATGGTCATCCTAAAATAGCCCTTTATTAAAACATGCTATTATTATTACATAAACACATATACGCACACATGTTGGTATGCACACTGTACACAAGTATTAGTGTAGATCGATTATAACATGCATAGCTGTACCCATTGTTGTTCAGCATGTGCGCACCTACGCTAGTACGTGTACACATGCTTATATGCTAGCATGTAGCATAGATGCATCGCAGATGTGGTTCAGCTTGTAATGCTTGAGCCGCACATTCTAGCATTCTAGCATTGCCAGCATAGAATGCGCTACTTCATCACCGCATTATGACGCTCATTATGCTAGTATGGCTAGATGGCTCCATGTGCGTATGACGAAATAAGAGTAATTTAGCACTTACACATGGAATAATTGAAATTTTAATCGCCAAGCGTTAGAACATGGTAGAAAAACAAATGCACATGAGTTACTCACCACGAAAACTGCACTCGCCTCGTCACTGCATCTGCTTGCTACATTCTCGTGCATGCGATATACTAATATATAATACTGCATGATTTCCTTCAGTACATAGCACGCGCAATGCATGTGAAGCATTTATTGCTTTATATCCGTAACCCCTGTGGCCGGATTTGCCCTAGTTTCTGCTGGCTTTGTGCTGAGAACTCGCTCCCCGCCTCGCTTTCGTTCATCATTAGGGTTGGGTAGCCTTGATTTATCAGCTCTTGGTGGACCTAGATGTTTTCGGGACGTTTTCGGAGGAAAAACATCAGTCTAATACGGTACCGCATCGCTGTGTTATGATCTATGATCTCGTCGTCGTCATCGCTGTTACAATCGTTATCATCGCCAGCAACACCGCCACTACCATCATCATCATCATCATATCATCATCATCATCTAGCAGCCGATGCTTTAAACACCACGAGCAATTGGCGGAGCGTGCGCTAATACCCTGATCCCATGCTCTCGGTCTGTGACCTCGATCACGCACTTAATCTGCACGTTGTACACATTGGACTGCAGCCACGCGCGCTCGTGGAAGATTTCTTTGATAGAAGCGCCCTGCTCGGAGAGGATCTTCGTCACGCCATTGATGCCTAGTTATTCATGCATATATTAGTACATATAATGTATATATATATATATATATATATATATATATATATGTGTGTGTGTGTGTGTGTGTGTATTCAGAAAAGCGGGGGGGGAGGGACGTGAACATCGTCCTCAGTGAATCAGCTACAGACGTATGCTTCGATGGCAGCGACAACAACATGAATCGTGTTATGGATCTCGAGAAGCGCGGTTATAGATGTTTTTTGTAGCTTCTTGGCTATTATCATCACCACCATCGTCATTGCTATTTAAAAATATTATTCTTCTGTTTATCAAATGACCTCCTGGCCGGTCGCTAACAGTAGACACGAAACGAATGAGCCGTCCGTCAGCAGCTAGACCTCGCTCGATCACGCGGCCAAGGACCTGCCCAACAGTGATGCTGTTAGTTGCGTTGGCAGCAAAGAGGGGTTTATGCGCTCACTGCGAATCACCACCAGCACTTCCCGGAGCACCCACATCATCGCCATAACAATGAAAACAATAATAACAAATAACAACAACAACAACAACAACAGCGATGTATATCCATCCTATATGTTGCGATCTCGATTCGGTTTGTGAATCGGCTGCTGTTTTGACCGTGATGTCGATGTTCCCCCCGCATAGAGGCAGCACGACCTAACAAATACCGATTTGCGAGAGAGAGAGAGAGAGAGAGAGAGAGAGAGAGAGAGAAAGAGAAAGAGAAAGAGAAAGAGAGAGGGTGCGACGACAGCGACCAAAGCAAGATACCAAAATTAGTTGTTATGTTTATCATCATCCCACACTGTTGATTTCACGCATGATTCTCCCCTTTTATTAGAAGCAACCACTAGATGGATATCTGTGATGGATGGATATCTGTGACGACTCCTTTACATCATGCGATGAGGCCGTACCTTCTTGCCTTTCAACTCAGGGCACTCGTTCTCGAGCAGCGCTGCTAGCCCTGTCGGTTGTCATGTGGTGAATGCCTTAGCGATGGCAATGTGGGGAGAGGAAGGAAAAATGGCGGCAGCAGTGACGATGTCATTGCTGTTATAGCAATTCAAAGCAAGCTTCGTGCATCTCGCAGTGTTACCTGTTGCCCCCCCCCCCTCCACGACGCACTTTTCGACCTCACAGAGCCGTAGCACTGCGAGGGCGATGCTGCCTTCGTCGACGCATATCATCTGAGCGGGGGCACACATAGCAATTGCCACCAGAGATGAAAAATGGAAGAAGACAAAGAAGAAGAAGACGGAAGAAGAAGAAGAAGAAGAAGAAGAAGAAGAAGAAGAAGTTTGGCTAGTATCTTTCTCGTTTCTGTAACGCTGCGTGGCTGAGAACCCGACTATTGCAAAAAGGATGACGATTCCTCCTCCTCATCCTCCTCCTCCTACTACTACTACTACTACAACTACTATTAACGCTACAGCCGCAACTACTGCTAATACTAGCACCTTGTCCACTCTGTGTCGTGCAGTTTTGAATGCATTATCACCAACGCGGGGAACTGCCAAACCATCAGCGAGGGTCGCACCAGTAACGCCATCCACCACCTAAAGGAGGGGGGGGGGGGGGAGGGGCCAGTATAACAATCGCTTAATCGTTGACTTATACGGAGAAAAACAAGCACGCACCTCCACCCTCCCCCTCCTCCCCCTTCTCCATTTATATGATAGCTAGTATGTCCAATCCTCAATTAAAAACTAATTATGCATCAATCCCTTTCCTCCTATCCCCCTCCCAGCATCTATCCCCATCTTGAGCACAATTGCCCTTCTTCATCTTCATCAAACCGTCTTCTTCTTCTTCTTCCTTCTCTACTTCGCAGCAAGCGTCACGGTCGCACGTACCTCGCCAGCCTCGATCGCCGCTGTGTAGGATGCGCAGAGTTTCGGCTCGACGCCGATTACTTGCACGTCTGGCTTCAAGGTCTTCATCACGACGGCGATGCCTTCACGGGATATCAGATGAGCACAGTGGTGATGGTTAATGATGATGATGATGATGATTCCTAGTCCTTAAAGAACCCCTTCCCCCCACACTCGATAATGTACGCGAGTATTTATGAATTATGAGGAAAAGTCACTGAAAGCGGGGTGGCACATGGCGGCAGCTTCATCATCCTCGCCATTCGCTACTGCTGCTGCTACTACCTGCTATAAGCCCTGCCCCCCCCACTGGTACAACTATGGCGTCCATGTCGGGGACCTTTTCGAGGGATAGTTCGTGTTGTTACAAAACGATAACAAACTCGCCAATCTCCACTGCCGCACAATGACATACTTAGGGGGGGGGGGGGGGGGGGGGAGACCTGCTCAAGAGCTTCCCAGCCTACGGTACCCGCACCCGCGATGATGTCAGGATGATCGTAGCCTTCGCAAGATGAAAACCAACCAGTCAAATCTCCATCGAAGGGTTTGATAACTGGTTACGGCTACACACACAGGCACACACAACGCACACACACACACGCTTAGTCGAAGACTGATGTTTTTGCGTACCGTTGATGTACGTTAGCCCCTCCTTATCCACAAGCTGCTCCGCGTGCCCTTTGGCCTCGACGATGTGCTTGCCTGCGATCACCACCTGCGGTGCGGCAAAAGGAGGATTGCATTTATACTTTGAAAATGTGTGCTAGTGTGAGTGTGTGTGTGTGTGCGTGTGTTTTTGTATTTTAATGTGTAATCACATCACCTTCGCACCGTACTCACGACAATTCATCACCTTTGTCATTGGAGCCACCTATTACAAGTAAAATGGATTTATTTGTACACGTTAAATATATGCGGATGTTTCGCTGGATGCGTGGGTGTCCTCGCGCGCGCGTGTGTGTATGTGTGTGCCGACACGACAACCACGCACATCCGTTAACATCGATGAAAGCGAATTCGGACGTATAAGTGTCGGCCCCTGCCCCATACCCCGTAGGTGCGAGTACTTGTAGCTTCGATCGAATTTCCCAAAAGAAGGAGAGTAATAATAATAATAATAATAATAATAATTATTATCATAATTAAGATGCGAACCGTCGGCATGACGACAGTGACAGGGATGCCCATCCTCTTCCCATGGCGCGCGAGAGCCAGTGCATGGTTGCCTGCACTGGCGGCTATCACCCCTCTCTTTTTCTGCTCATCCGAAAGACGATGCAAGGCGTTGCACGCTCCGCGCTCCTTCACATAGAGCATTCACATGTCAAACTTGAATGCTTCTCAGGATTTAGAGTAGACGAAAACCCAATTGCTACAAGAAAGCGACGAAAAGCCAGTAGGAGAGGGGGGGACATAGAGGTGAAGGACAGGCTCGCATATGAGACTCAAATACCGATGCTTCTTTCTCTTATCCCCCCCTCCCATTTCCGAATTGGTACCTTAAAGGAGCCACTTTCGTGTTGATACTCACGCTTTACGTAGAGATCCATTCCGAGTGCTTTACTCAGATGGTGGGACCGATCACAGGTAGTACTGATTATCATAGTCACCATTATTATCACATTGTCGACTTCATCACCGATCCCCGAAATCGCAAGCCCCCCGCCCCATACCGGAGAATATCCCCACGGATACGATGATAGGCACTTGCAATTTCATCGAAGGCAACGTCCACGGGCTCCAAGTTCACCTCCTTCGCCGCCGAGCTAGCACAGGCAAACGGGTATTATATCGATGAGAACAACACGTAGATCAGCACACAAATACCTTCTAAATCCGGTTCCAGCGACTGTAGTGTCGGTTCCCTTCGACTTTTTCTTTCCTTCCGTGGCTGGGAGAGCCGAAGAGAAGGATTTTGACAGGACTCGGGCCCGCTTCAGCAATGGCAAAGGCCCCCGGAAAAGCGATCTTCTTAACAACATTTTTTTTCCTAAATTCCGTTGGGAACGGGGAACGGAAAAAACTCCCATCAACACTGTTCACGATTTATTCTCAACGAATGGCAAAACAATCCTACTACCCTCTTCCCTTCAGTAGGCGGGGGGTGGAAGGGAGGGGGCAACCAACAGAACGGCTACCTGTGGGCAGCCTCGTCGTCCCTTTGTTTCTTTTTCTCCTTTATGCTGTTCTCAGTTCAAATGTTGTCCTGCCAATAATAGAGAGCCGAGTCCACGTTTGCATGCGGTTATAAATGAGCGACATTGTATTAAATCATGTCGCATTCCTCTTCATGCCTTCGCCCGGCTCCCAACAAAAGAAATGGGTCCTCTTCTTTGTTCGGAACACAACTGTAGGGTGTATCTCCTGGAGAAAAGCGCCGACCTGCCGAAGCTTCTTTCGGTTATTTCATTGTTGTTTTTGTTGTTTTTGTTGTTGTTCTTGTTGGGGGAAACACCGGTGCAACTACGACTTACTACTGCAGGCGAGAGGAACGAATTAGACGAAGAAGAAAACTTGGAACATCGAGGGGTTTTTGACATAGCGACAACACATTTACGACTAAATCACTTAATCAGGAACGGTCCTCGGCAGAATTCCCATCGGAAGTGCTCCGACCCTCCGCCCACCTGACTTCTTCTCGCACCCGGTGAGGGGAAAACACTGCATCCACAGAGATAAATAGATAGTTCTCGATTTGAAGAAGCCGGGAAGGAGAAGATTTGAGTACAGGAAAGAAAGCAGCTCGGTAGAGATTTGGCAGAAGGCTGGAGTGGGGAACAATGGCCACTTCAAAGAAGGAGGAGCGGCTGGACGACTACATCCTTGGAATGACACTGGGTCGAGGTCTGACCTCTAAGGTCGTCCTCGGTACTCATTCTTCCTCAGGGGAGCTGGTAGCCCTCAAGATTCTGAATAAAAGCCGCATAAAGCAAAGCCAGAGACTGCAACGTGCGCTGGTAATCTCACACATAACGAGGTGGAGCACGGGTTGAGGGAGAGAGAAAGAGGGAGATGGACAGGGCGCAATAAGATATCGAGTACGCATTTATTTAAGTTGTTCCGAGTTCCCGCATCTCGTACACACAACCTGATAACACGCAGAAATCCGAGATCACAGCGCTGAAGAAGGTAAAACACCCGCACGTCTTGAAGCTCATCGCATCCAACATGGAAGCGCAGCTTGAGGACGGAGAGCCAGCACCATACATTGCCCTGGAGCTTGCGCCCAATGGTGAACTTTTGGACTATCTGCTTTACACTGGGGTAAGTCGTAGTAATGTGTGGTTGCGTTTGCTGATAGCGGATAAGTCTGCACAAAGATGCCCCACCCTCGCTCCTTGTCGTAAAACACTTGTCGTAAAATTGTAGTTGAAATTTTAAACGTAAGACAAATATTTTAGCATAGTAAGCCGAAATTTGACGATCCTCTCCCCCCACGCAGTCATTTTCCCACGAAGTCGCTCGGACGTACTTCTCGCAGCTGATGTCGGGGGTGAGGGCGTGCCATGACGCAGGGATAGTGCATAGAGACCTGAAGCCGGACAACCTCCTCCTCGACGCCAACTTCCAGCTCAAACTCGCTGACTTTGGCTTCGCCTCCACGGCGCAGGATATGATGCACACCTACACCGGGACGAGGGCGTATATGGCCCCGGAGGTCTTCATGTCTGTGCAGAGCAGCGATGATAAGGGCGACGGCTATGACAAGGTGAGGAGGGGGGGCTTGTGTGTGTGTGTGTGTGTGTGTGTGTGTGTGTGTGTGTGTGTTTGAGAGATAGAGAGAGAGAGAGAGAGAGAGAGAGAGAGAGGGAGAGGTGTTAATGTTATCACGCTGCTTGGCTGAATGCTTTTTGGCTGCTGCTGCATTGCTATTCGTATAGGCTTGTGATATTTGGTCGTGCGGGGTGATTCTCTTTATAATGAGCACAGGATGTCCGCCGTAAGCCTTTTGTAGTGTACGAAAGAGTGCAAATTTAGGGTTGATGGGAGGGGAACGAGGAGGGAGGGGCACACGCTCCCATATCTGCTTTTGATACCCTGTATGCGTTGTTTCTATATATGTATGCGTGCGTATGTATTTATCATATGTCCATATTACCTAAATGCGTGCTAGCGATTTTCCGACTATACGAACAAGGAGTTGTATTATGAATACATACTGACTCTGCTCAACGGATGAATGTAACGTCGGTCTGGGTAGGTATCAAGAGCCCGGGAAGAGAGACTGGTGGTTTCGGCAGCTCCAGGCGGGCAAGTTTTCCCTGTTCTGGAAGGCGCATGAAACTCAGAACCGCCCGTTTGATCCTGAGTTTAAGGGTACAACACACACACACACACACACACACACACGCACACGCACATTCATGCTGATGAGAGTAGAAGTAATATCAATGGTCAAAACGACAAAGGAGCATGTGAAATGCAACGAACAGCAAGAATTTATTTCATAATGGCAAAGTGAAGAATATGAGAAACATCATCCCAAAGCGTTGCTGTGTCGTAGCAATGCAGTCCGATTACGATTGCTGCTTATGATTGGAAGCTTCTTTGTTGTAGTCAAACCCTTTAAGATTACACGCTATACACCAATCTTACGTTTGCGTCTTCATCGTTCGTAAAGACTAGTTTTGCAGTAATCTTCTGTCAGCTGACTTGCTGTGTTCTTCTTCTTTATTTCTGCTTGTATCACCCAATCTTCCTAAGAGATAATCGAGGGCATGCTGAGCGTCGGGTCTTCAAAGCGCTGGAAAATGCCAGCGATTGAGAAGTAGTTGTAGTCGCCGTCGTCGCCGTCGTCCCCGGTTTTCCCTTTCTTGTGCATGCTTTGAGCCGATCGGCTGTATTACTTTTGCTGCAGATATAAAACCAAAGAGCAGCAATTTTATAATTTTGATTATTGATTATTGCACAAGTACACTCTGTGTTGCGTTCACCCATTTTGTATTTTTTATCATTTTTCAAAATAAGTTTTTTTATTGGAGTGCGTCTCTACCACGGTTATTTTCAAATGTTGAGGCTAGTGCTGTTTGTTCTGCTCCTTCTCCTCCTTCTTTTCCTTTCACTTAAAATCATTATTGACAGAGCAAAGTGGTTAACAGAGGGAAAGACGTTGAGTGCTGAGGCACTGAAAAAAAGGCTGAGCCAGAAGAAAACCATCGTCGACAGTGAGCAGGAGAGCGAGCGGAAGAAGATAGAATCGTTCGAAGAGAAAAGGTAGTAGTCGGCAAAAAGCAAGCAGTCAAAATTGAATGGCGAAAAGAATCAAATCCATAAGAGATCCTCCCCCCCCCCCCCCTTCCCCCCTAACCCTCGCACACACAAAAGCTTGCCAGAAACTGAGTTGGAATTTGAAATTACCGCATCTATTTCAGCACGGAAGACGACGTCTCCTCTGCGAATAGTAGGACTACCACGCGCATGCGTTCCCTGAGGAGAAGAAGCAGCAGCCTCTCCCCTACGTCAGTCAAGAGAAAGATAAGTTCCAGCCTGGATTCGAAGTCCCTCCCCGCCCCCCCTTCTTATCGCGATGTAGCAGTGCGGTGCTACACGCGCATGAAGTTACCGTGCAGCCCTCAGATGTTGCTCGGGCGTGTGCTGGAGGTGTTAGTGCGAATGGGTTCGGGTGTGCGGTACAGCAGAGAAGGATATCGACTCGAGGTACGGCTGCCTGTTTCCGGAGGCAACGCCGACATGGTTCTTGCCATCGAAGTTTACCTTGATGATGAGGATGGTGGTGACGGAGATGATGACGGCCCAGCAGCGAGGGCAGCAGTTGCGACTCTGCCACCAAAACCATCCTCCGCCGTTAGCAAGATGGAAGAACGAGGCAAGGGAGCGGCTATAGCTAATCACAGTAAAGGTGGAGACAGCAATAACACCGGTAGCAACCAAGTGCATGAGAGCAGCAGCGCTGCATCGACGAGAAGGTCGATGGCGAGTGTTGCGTTGGTGCGGCGGTTACGCGGACCCTGGACTGAGTTTAGGAAGGTATTCCTGCATTTGAGCCAGAGCTTGTGTGCGAGGCGATAAATAACATGAAAAATCATAGCGGAGAGATGACTATGTAGATATAGATTGCCGTGCTGCTTCGATAAGTTAGAGCCTTACTAGCTTATTGCTTGTTCCATTACCATGCTTGTGTATGGATGGGTATTTAAACATCATTTTGCGATAAGCCATAGACTAACTAGCTAATGTGGTCATAAAATTATCATTGCATAAGTGCGTGCGCATATGTCTACGACTAGTTCCCAATTGTTCAACACACATCTCCTACTGACCAGATCGTGGTGTGCTTTACATCTATATAAGCCAAGCTATATATTTGACATATATCTAGCTAGCTAGATGCATGTGCAGCTAGTCGCTTCAAAAATCATTTCAATGAACAATGGGCTGTGCGCTATATGTGTGCGCGACATCAGTATATCAGCTATACTAGCTAGTTAGTATGGCGAGCGTAACATCGCTTTGCATGGAAGGAGTCAGGGTACAGTACTGTTGCTTTGCATGCAAAATATGAGTCACAAATAATACGGAAATGTAAACATGTAATGACGTAACGTAGAATATACTGCCATACGCAATAAATCAATGCTACATGCTAGACAAACGGGCCACACCTAGGTGGGCCTCCTTCATTTTCGAACCTGCCCTTCAATCTAAATCGAAGTCATGGCCAATATTAGCATTATTAGAGTAGGTCTTCGATGAGGGAACTTTGCATGTCCTTGACCATCTTCTCCTGCTCCTTATCCTGGAGATTAAATATATTTTCAATCACAGAGAGCTCCGTCGAAGTCGTGTCCATTCCAGAGAACGCAGTCCAGTCGTTTACTACCAACCCTGCCCCTATGACATTGCTACCCCTGTTGACAGTCCCTGCGCACACCGGGACTTGCAACAACGATGAAATTTCCTTCTGCTCTGGCACGGTTGTCTTCGGGTGGACGAGGCATCCCTGATTGCTTAGAGCGCAGTAGCTTCCAACTAGCGTGTTTTTGGCGATAGCCTGGCGGAATACCTCCACCCCCAGCACGTCGGCGATGAGCTCCTCTGTGTTCTGGTCAATGTCAGGATGCACGAGGGCAACATGGTCGTTGGCCACGACACAGTTTCCTAGAGCAGAAAGCTTTTCTTCTATTCGTTGGACTTTGACTTTGTCAGGAAGCGAGTTCCTTAGGTGCTTTAGCTCATTTTCTCTCGTTGTTGAGGGGACCAGGAGGCCATTCTTATTTCCTACTACCATTCTGCCGACTATTCTCATACCACCAATTGAAGCATGGATTACCGGAATGTGATCTCCAAGCTCCGACTGAAACGTGCTGTAGAAGTTTTGAGAGCCTCCAGTGCCGACGAGGCAATATGAGTTGGTCAGCTTGGCGAAGACGCCAATCTCGTTGCTATTTTCGAATGAAGCACGGGTTGCCATTGCTTTACTATTGAATTTTTCACTAGAATGTTTCCACCCGGTTTGTCTTTCCTTTTTCACTCGCTTTCCCCTCTATTCTTCGAGTTCCAAGGGTGGTGTTCCTTCTGTGGTGGATGGAAAATGGAAGGGAGGAGGAGGAACGTTCTGAGACTGTGTGTTAATATGCCCGAGCCATTTTAATTCCCCGAGAATTTTCTGTATGTCGTACTAAAAAAACCCCACTCATCTATGCAAAACAGTAGCCGTCGCATCTCAAAGAGACAAGGAATTGGGCGAAATGTACTATTTTTTGTTGCGACATCAAATATTTGATGTCGCGTAGGAATTATGTCTTCAATTTATCATCGGTCAGCGTTATTTACATTCTGCATTGCAGTCGCGCGCCATCCAGGGGCGCGGGAGCTCTTAGAGGAAGAGGATCGCTCCTAACGATTGCTTTGAGGACTATTAGCACCGTGTTTCTTCAGTGCCAGAAGAAGCGGGGATGTCACGAAGGAAGCTTCACAGAAAGAGGGAAGTTACGCCCAAATGCCTGAGGATGTTAGACATAAATAACGATAAATTGGAGGAGAAGCAGAGTAGGAAGAGGATGAGGCGCAAAGTGACCCACTTCAAGGATGAGTAAGTTCCTTGGATATGAACCTTGATGGAGAAACTCGACGAGAATATTAACCCGTCACCAATCGCCATTCCCTTCAACCCATCACTGATAACCTCCATCCCCCTTTTTGTTTTTTTTATCTTCAGATTTGTTTTAAACATGGTTCTGGAAAAATCTCGGAAGGAATTTCGTCGCAAGGGTCGCCTGCAGCAAAATCCTGACGATGAGAAAACGTTCGAATTGGCAACGAAGGCCAAAAAGAGGAAAACGGCGGCAGCAACAACGACGGGAAAGGAAGGGAACATTAGTAAAAGATTACACGAAAGATCTCGGAAGATAGTTCGTCACAAGAAGGGTCACCTGCAGCAAAACCCTACCGATAGGAATAAGTTTGAAATGGCGGGTAAGACCAAAAAGAGGAAAACGGCAGCAGTAGCAGCAGCAACAACAACGACGGGTAAGAAGGAGAACATCAGTAAAAGATGGCAGCAAAGGACAATAACAGAAATGCATGCAAAAAAGGATGAGAATCTAGTTTTGAAAGAGAGACATCAATTGTCGAGGAAGACCCGCTCATCCTCAGCAAAGGAAAGACTACAACAGGATACGAATCGAGAATCAGAAGTACCAAAAACCGTTGTCAAAAGGACCACGGTACAGGGGGGGACAGCAGGTTTTCAGAGCAGCGGCAGTAGTAGACTCGTGATAGATATCACAGAACAGGATGATGACAACAGAGACAGGCCGAAGGCAGTAGTAGCCTCGAAATCAGAGGCGAAAACAGCGACGGCGATGATGGAGAAGGGCGGGTCGAACAACCGCAGGATGAAGATGGAAGAGTGCAAGAAGAGGATGCAACCTACCAGAAAGACGATACCCCCCCCAGCGGAACCGCTCTTCCCTTCCTCCCCCCCCTCCTCGGCTTTGCGCTCTACCTCGCCCTCTCCCGACCCGTCCGTCATCACCGTCTCCTCTTCCAACATGTCCTCCTTTTTCCTGTCGTCAGAAGAAGAAACGACGCTCGTGGAGAATGACAAAGCGAACAGCAACAACAGGATGAAGATGCGCTCTTCTTCCGGGAAGCAGACGCCCCCCTCCCCCCTCTCCTCCATTTACCTCTCTGATGATTCGGCTTCGCCCTCTGCTGCCACTTCCTCGCACCCGCCTTCCTCATCGCATACCGGCCCAAAAGAAGACTTCGTCTGCCCTGGGTGCGGCAGGCACTTTAACAGTATCTTGGCCATACGCTCGCACCGGAGGGCATGCAAGGGGGGGAGGATAGAGAGAAAAGCTCAGAAGAGCAGGGCCGAAACCAACAAGGCCCGCCGGACAGATGGTGGTCGCGGTAAGAACGGCAAAAAGAAAAGAGCACGGAAGTATTACTTCTTGGAGGATCCAAATACGCTAGAGATAGAGGACGTAGACGAAAGCCTCCCCTTCGAAACGTAAGCTAACACGCACTTGCTCAGGCCTTTCTTGCGATGTGGGGCGGCATGCAAGCATATCTTTCAGTTATTTGGAGAGCGGGGAGTTTCATAAGATATTCGCGAATAAAACCACGCGTCCTCCCCCGCCCCGTTTCTCTTCCTCTAGCACACTGACAAACATACCTTGTCCCCCACTGCAAAGAAATGATTCAATATGTCCGACTTGTCCTGACGTGATTTATTTCAGGTGCGACGTCGATGGCCTCGTTATTCACGCCTACTCGAAATGCCCTCTTCTCAGTACCAAGAAGAAGTTGGTCAGAATCAACAAGAGCGACGAGGAGGAGGCGGAGGAGGAGGCGAAGGGAGGTAGACAGGGCGGTGCGCTGCCGAGAAAACGAACGAGAAAGAGCAAACGCATTGACCTGAAAAAGAACAAGGAGTCATTGTTTTTTGATGATGACGACGACGACGCTGATGACGATGACGACGATGATGATGATAGTGTTCGTGTCGGGGAAGATGGGCGTCAGGAGCACAGATCACACCGCGAAGGGCCATCATCGGTGAGAGACGGCGTCAGGAAGAACGAGCTAGGGGCTGCTGGGAAGGCGAAACCGAAGAGGGAGAAGAAGAAGAAGAAGAAGGAGAAGGAAGGACCAAGTGATCGAGGAGGAAAAGACAAAAAAGACGACGACGACGTCATTATTCACGATGACCTGATTTGGCTTGATGATGAGGATGATGTCGATGATGGGATTGACGATGACGCCGTGGGTGGAGACGATGAGAAGGGAGACGAAGAAGAATCTGATCTCGAGTCCGCATTGAGGCAAGAAGCGGTCTCCCCCCCCTCGTCACCCCCTTCCATGCGATCTCTGTACGACCGCATGCGTCATGCCCCCTCCCCGCATCATCTGCGCCGTCGAGCAGGGGAGTTGGTCGAGGATGACGATGGCGATAGCATCGACGATGAAATTCTTGAAGACGACGAGGATGAAGATGGGGGGGGGGAGGAGAAGGAGGGGAGAAAAGCCGCTGTCTGCACGATAGAAGATGACGACGACGACGACGACGACGATGATATTCATTTCGACGAGGAAGGCAAGGAGGACATAGATATAGTGATCACGAGGAAAATGGGGGAATTGTTCGCAAAACGCCGTGAGGAGATATCGAGGAGGGGAGGGGCAACTACTCGCGTGGTAGGTAGCTGGTGCTAGCTTGACGATTGTTGTGACGCTCCTGTGTGTTTGCGTGTGTAGCGTGAAGAGGGAAAGGGGTGGGGGGTCGGGGCATAGTAACTACGATACAAAAATATAAGTTTTTAGTTATATATATATATATATATATATATATATATATATTGTGTATGTGTGTGTGTGTGTGTGTAAGTGTCATGTGTTTCTTACGTCGTCTTTTGTTTTGCATTCCGCTTTGGAAAGATAACGAAAATAATACGGAAAGAGACAGGTTTGCCGGCTTCGAAGCAACTCACGTATGCTACCATAATTATCACAAATGCCTAACTCTATGCCTACGATGATGATGGCATGATGAGAGGTTATTTTTGTTTGTTATCGTGTTGATATCTGTCAGTGCTATCGTGGAGAAGCAGCTGAAGGAAAATATAAAGAAGCTGTCGCGAAATGCCTTTTTGCTCCAAACGTAGATTGAGCATTCAGCACAAGTGATATGCTGCTACGGTGCGTGTTGATGTGCCGTGGTGGAAAGTGTTGTGTAGATAAGTATATTTGTCAAAGAAATTAAGATGGCAGTATTGCCTTCGAACAGGAAGAACATGATAACAATCATATTCAGATTACAGAGTGATGAAAACGAGATTGCCCATTCTCATGATAACACATTGCATGCTGCAATGTTGGATGCTAGCAGTAAAGATCCACCAACGCATAGCAACAACCCTATTACGATTTCCGAGCGTTGCACTGCTGCCAACACTGCTGCAATTTTGCAAGCAAGTGATGCATGAATGTGTTGTTTCAGTAGTATCGCATTGAGATTGCACTCCCAACTGCAGACATATAGATAGTATAAGACGGATGTAATTAATCAATTAAATTTGTTCAATGGTCATCCTTATGTAGCATCTACTAGCAATGCAGCGGCTACAACGCTAATGTTGAATAGGTAGTGCACACACTGCACGTACGTGCAAACGATGACTGCGTTCCTCGTATGTTACCACTCAAAATGCTTGTGCTCGTGGATCTAGAGAAAACACTTGTCTTATATTAACTGTCTTAGTTCACCGA
The DNA here is from genome assembly GCA_000320545.1 of Bigelowiella natans CCMP2755. Taxonomy (NCBI): domain Eukaryota; phylum Cercozoa; class Chlorarachniophyceae; genus Bigelowiella; species Bigelowiella natans. Next base: position 41,044 of record ADNK01003348.1, on the reverse strand, counting down.
CTGTATTATAGACATGTTCGATGTCGACTCATCCGCACCGGCGGCAAATATGCTAGCTGCTGCTGACTCGTGTGCGTTTAAATGCAAATCAAATTCATGTTTACACACAGCCTGCACCTACGTACATACGTACTTAACAACTATTTAATTACAATTCATTTCCAACATCTTTTTCTATCCTGGCGCTATCAGTGGGTGACGATGCTGTCACGATGCTTATCTACTCCAGCGCGTGACGCAATATTACTTACTTACCTAGTCCCGACAATGATGATTGATTCCCGCATGTCTGCTATGTCTACACGTTTTGTCACTCTAAGCTGTGAATTCGTTAATTTCCGGAGAAGCACATAAGTATCAGCATCCCGACAAGAACGACACAGACTGAACCGAGAATAAGCCGCGCAAGAAGCCCTCTTCTAGCCTTGGCAGCTAAGATTGTGTCGTGGAGCTGTTTCTGGAAGCTCTTGAATGAGAACATTTTCTCTACCCTAGACCTGCCTGCTCTCCCCATTTTCTTTGCGACATTCTGATTCTCCGCAAAACTAAGGAGTCGCCTAGCCCACTGAGAAACAGAGTCATGCTTACAGAGGAATCCCGTCACATTGCTTTCAATGCTTTCCTTCGGCCCCCCGCTATCACTCGCAATCACCGGTGTGCCGTGAGCCATGGCCTCAATCGGAACAATTCCAAAATGCTCGTTCTCGGGGGTGTAGAGCACACAAGATGCATTGACCAGAAGCTCCCTTTTCTTGGCATCCTCGAACGATCGGATAAATTCGACCTGTTTTTTACTGAATTTATACTCCTCATAGGCCAGCTTTTCCAACTCAGCGAAATACTCGACGTTTTCCTGCACTCTTACGTCGTATCCACCTGCGAGAATGAGCTTTGCGGGCGGTGCGGTTTTCCTCTCATCAGCCATTTCATGTGATGTTTTATTGCCCTTCAAACCGGCATTGCTCTCCCTCTCAGCAGCGAGAAGTTTGAGAAACTCGGAGAAAGCATGTATTGCAAGAGCAAGGTTTTTCTTGCGTTCAAACCTGTTGATAGATAGGAATATGATAGTCCCTTTTAGGTCCTTTCCCACTGAAGCTCCAGCCGTCATCAAAGAGTGCTGCGTAGGAATGCTAACGGACGGATAAAGGATTTGGAGTTGTCGCCCTCCGAGGAATCGGAACGTGGCCTTAAATACATTTGCAGTAAACGCTGAGTTCACTAGTATGGTATCTGCCGCCGCAGTACCAGACTGCTCCAGGAGGTCGAAAGGTAATCGATATAACCGTTTCAAGAGCGTCTTCCTCTGCGTCAGGAGCTGGTCAGGAAAGTGGCAGTAAAACACGATCGGCTTTGAGCTGAGCGCCCACAGGACGAGATTGTACGCCGCAATCTGGTCAGTAATCCAGACGTCCGGGCTGTGCCAAAAGGCCACGAAGAGGGACAGCCAGAAAGCCCTCAACAGCGCGAACACGATATGGAATTGCCCGAGAAACTTCCGTGGAATCCAGTCTCCTGCCACGCGCACGTCGAGCTCCTTCGACGCCTGGATACAGCGCTCGGGGTTGTAGTAAGACGTGTAGATAGTGACATTGTGCCCTTTCTCCTTCAAAGCCTGCGCCGCTTTCACGATGAGAGTTTCCGCTCCTCCAAGTCCGAGGTCGGGATGCAGAAATATCACCCTCTTCTTTTGCGAACGGGGAGCCATTTGGGAGGGGTGGAATGAAGGGGGGGGGGTGGCGAGTGACACCTTTTCCTCCTAGTTGAATTACGCACTCCGCTACTCTTTGTGCCAGCCAAACACCAGTGCTCTGAACCCCCGTCCTTGTTAGGTACAACGGTCGGTTTAAATCGCGGGAGAGGGGGCGGCTGAGCTTACGTCACCGTTCCCTTACCTTTGCTTTTAGTTTTTTTTCCATGCGGGATACATCTAAGAAGATGAAGGAAATTAGCGGCGACAAACTCGACGGGCTCGCCGGGGATTATTTGTCGCGCACAGCCGGTCGACCTTCTGCGACGAGTACCCAACCGGAATAAAAAGCTCTCCCGACAAACCGGAAAATCACGATGATATTCGATTGGATGTTTAAGGTGCGACAAGGATATTTTCATGTCGCAGATAAGACTTTTCTCCGATATTTCTTTCGAGCTCCGGGGCGATGGCCCCCACCTCCTTCGATCGGCCGGGTGACGCCGTTCCGCGTCTGGGGGTGATAATTCCTGTATACAATGAGGAGAAGATGATCTCTTCGTGCATTAAAGCTCTCAAGAATTCCTTTGAATTAATGGGGCATGAACGTAAACCGAAGATCATCGTGTCGGACGGGGGAAGCTCCGATGCGTCAGTCAGATGCGCTCGAGAGGCGGGCGCGATGGTGGTGGAGGTATCTTCGAGGATCCGAGATCATTACAATCGAGCATTTGTAAGCCTCACTAGACGATTGATGTTTGTGTACCTTCTTAGACAAAGAGCGGGGATGCACGAGGTAGAGGGCCATGCCTACAACGAGGGTAGTAGCAGTGAATCATACCCTCTCTCTCTCTCTCTCTCTCTCTCTCTCTCTCTGTGTGTGTGTGTTTGTGTGTGTGTGTGTGTGTGTGTGTGTGTGTGTGTGTGTGTGTGTGTGTGTGTGTGTGTATGTGTTCAGAATTTAGGATTTGGGAGCAAATTCGAACCTCCATCGCCCTCACAACAACATTCGTTTCCTGTTTTATTCTGTCTCAATACGCAGGGTGGCCTCGATCACAAAGGAAAATGGCGGTGCCGTTATCGACACCTTGCTCTTTCTTCACGTCGATTGCGTTGTCCCGAGCACATTCTTTCTCGATTTGGTAAGAATTTGGCACAGAGCCTCACCACACCGCACGCACAACAAACCACAGCATCACCACTCACCCACAACGCGTTTTCACCCCGCAGCTGACTGCCTTTGACCTCCTCCAACGCCACCTATGCATGCACAGGAAGCGTATTGGGTCGAGCACCGTCCACAGATAGGGTTCTGTAAGATGAAGTAATAAACTGTAAAAATAGGAGGTGCCAGCGATGATCAGCTTCAAATGCTAGTGCTTATATTCCCCCCCTCTCACCAGATTCACAAGCGAAGGCATCGGTCTGCGTCTGTTTGAGTATCTCGCAACGTTTGAGTCTATTTTCACTACTTTTGGAGACCAAGTAAGAGCGATGACGATGATGATGATGATGATGATGATTATTCATTATTATGTCGTTGCTGCTGCCGTTTGCTACTGCTTTGGGATCTCGCTATATTTCTACTATATATATATATATATATATATATATATATATTTGCTAAAATCTAATTTCAGGATGCAATCCTACTCTTGATGCGTGCTGCTTACTATGTGTCCTTAGGGGCTAGTGGTCTCTCGCAAGCTCTATGAGAAGATAGGAGGCTTTCCGAATCAAGTGCTTCTCGAAGATGTTGAGTTCCTTCGCCGAGCCCGTAGAACATGTAACAATAAACATTATGGTATTATATATATATATATATATATATATATATATATATATATATATGTGTGTGTGTGTGTGTGTGTGTGTGTGTGTTACTCTAACTTGTGTGATTTGTGATGCAGGCCGCATCCACCCCCTCCCAATGACGCTGAGTGTGTCGGCCAGAAAGTTTGATGAGAGAGGAGTTATAACGTATGCCCCCGCAATACGCAATGCACGTTGACACGCATAAACTGGGACAGAGACGAAGAAAGAGAGGGACAGAGAGAGAGAGAGAGAGAGAGAGAGAGAGAGAGACGTGAGGACATTTGCGTCATCACGAGAGAAGAAGAGGAAAGCGATACAGCGCAAATCTATCATGGATAACCACGAAGAGAAGGCTACGAACGTTTCCTCAACATTTAGTGCTATAAACAGTTGCAGCTGTGGCGATTTCAATGCTTAGATTGTTTCAGCAGCTTCTCCTCTCCCCCCCACCCCTCTGTTCCTTCATCTACGTCATAGGTACATGATCCAGTGCTGCGTAATACTCACTCTGTACGTCGTGTGTGGGGCATCACCCCAGTCTCTAGCTAAGTTATACAGTGATGCTTACTTCTTAAGGTCACCGTTAGGAACGCTATGATAGCTAGAGGGGGATAGCAGTGCGTGTGGAAATCGTACATTGAGGAATACCATCGTCGTCATCCTTGTATGCCCGTCATATTTGGAATGCTACTTTGCTCATGAATCTTAGGCGGCCCTGTACTCTGTTTATCGGCCTCTTGTTGGGAGCGGTGTCAGTGGCTGCTGTGCTGATGAGCTTCTGAGAATGACTGGCATCTGCTTTGCTCAAGGACGGGGGATGCATATACGCATATACTGCTAAATAATGAGGAATAATTATCGCATTGCATTACATATGCAATTAATGATGTCGCTGTACTAATCATAGCTATTATGTGCATGGGTTGTCATGTGTGTGCGCGCACGTCATTGTGACGACTATGCCGATGTGTGAGAGAGCAGCAGCAGACCTAGTAGCATACCCCACATTTAACTTCCCAACTACAATCAGTAGCAAAATTTGCGACGAGCAAATGCGCAACTGAAAGCTTTGCCTACTGACGACCTACTGCTGAACTATATTGCTAGAAGGCATGACATGATGAAAATCATAGAAGGCGCACATGCATCACATGTCTTTTGTGAGAACAACACTTGTCAAAAAGCCAAATGACATTGCAAAAAGTCATCGCACCGTTGCCTGTCACTATCGTCTTTGCAAAGAGATTATTGAGGGGAAGTTCACTCGAAATGCAACACGTCGCAATGGTTCTTCACACGTTGTCGTCCTTTTCGACCAGAACTGGCGAGAGGTCTCTCCAATCTAGCAATGCGGAACTTGTACATGTGTCCTGGAACAACGCCTACACACCACGTGATTTTTCGATGATTCGCTTTGCTGTCGAACGAATCGCGGAAGCAAGACATTCGTTTCGCTCCCGTCTGCTCTGCCAAGGTGAAAACATAGTGCATTTTGATCAAGGTGTGACTCTTATATTGGCATCAGCAACGCTAATGAGATATAGCACTTTCTCCCCCGTGAATCGCATAGATGCGAATATTCTAATGCTGCTGCATTGTCCCATTCCGATCCAGAGGCACTGCCAAAAACTATTGGCCAACCAATTAAAAGCTATCATGCATGAATCGAAATGATGAGACGTAACGACTAACTGAAGATGACTAGATGAAGCGAAAAAAGGCACGAATTGCTGTACGTACTGCACGCCATCGACGACAGGATACGGCAGATGCTTTTAAATGCATGAAACACATTGTAGACGAGACAAATAGATACAATCCAAGCGCTGTAGCCGCTGCTTTGCATGACTACATTGGGATGGCTATTGAAAATAAGATGCTTAATTACTTCATTACATCCGTCTCATAATGCATATGCTATATATCTATCAAAGTATCCCTTTGTTCCTACTATTATGTGCTTCAAGCATCCATGATATTCATTGATTCGCATTTTCGAGAGCAGTACGCGCTGCATGTGAGAATTGTGTGAATCATGAATATCATTGTGTAGAAAGCTGAAGTTCTAGATAGCATAGTTTTTCCACTGTTCCTCTGGTTCAGCTTCACTTTTATGAAGGGGCGTCTTTTTCTTGACCAACCGGCTTCCACTTGGAACGCCACTAGATTGAATCGCGATTTCCGGAATCGCGATTTCCGAGCTGCGAAGATGCCACGTGTGCCTTCCACGCATTCTGGTGGGGGAAGGAGAAGAGATACGAAATCTTGTAATGCTAGCATTGGAGCCGATGTTTGTTAATCTTCGCTTCGCTTCCGATCCCTTCCTAGAAGTAGACGAAGTAGACATCTCCAATCCCTGATTATCTGATGCTATGCTTGAGCCTACCTTACTTGCCGACCTTGATGCTGATCCCGATTGGTTTAGCATGCAGGAACGCTGACGTGGCTGATCTGTTGATACGAGTCTTCCTCGCTGTTGGTCCATCGACACGATCCTACCTCTCGTGTAAGCCATAGTGGAATTTCTCGTATGGCTGATTGACATTTGTACTCGATGTCTACTACTAACATGCCCCATAGGATTCGACTCTCGGTTAAGAGGGCCAGATCTCTTACCATTGAGGTGAGAACCCCCCCTCCTCTCCGTGGCTCTGCTGGAACTACTTTTGGCAGAATTTCCGGCTAACTTACTCACGTTGTCTTTAAACATGTAGAGAACTGCAGTAAGGCTGGACACGTCCGAACAGAGAGAGAATAGGAATAATATGTATATCTCCCTTCCAGCGAGCATTATTATGTTGCAGCAACAGCTGAGAAACATAGAACCTGTAACCCAGTAAACCATTCGCTCGAATCTCTGAGCCTTTCGCATGTCATTCAGCTTCTCTAGCACCATTGATGAAAGCCTCATTCCGTATACGAAGAAACCAAACATAAGTGCGAAAGAAATCCCAACGATGGCGCTTGCTATTATCCACGGCCGGAGATTTATTGCATAAAACAGAACCCCGACCACAACCACCCCCCCCCCCATAGAGGTGGCTGTCGCCCTGTAACGCTTCTTGAAGTTTTCGAACGGGTTTTTCGAAAGTCGTGAGTTGTGTACCATACAAGCCCATTGGAACATAATCAGGGTGTAAAGGTAGTAATGGAAGATATAAGGCAGCGCTAGTAGAGCCACTGTAACGCCGTTGTGCATACGAATCTGCTCGAAATTTGAGATCAACTCGGCAACCTGTGTGCGTGTGTGTGTGTGTGTGTGTGTGTGTGTGTGCGTGTGTGTGCGTATGCGCCCGTATTATTGCATTACGCGACCAGTGTTTTTGTTCTAAAGCATAAAAACTTTTCCCCAAAATACTATAACCCCTCTCCCCCTCCCCCCCCCCTCCCCTGCAACCACCTAGACATACATATATACCAATATACAGAGAAGTAGAGAGAGTATGCGTGTGGGAGGGACGGGGAGAAAAAGAGGCACACACACACACACACACACAGAGAGAGAGAGAGAGAGAGAGAGAGAGAGAGAGGGAGGAGGGGAGGGGGCTGAGATACAGGAAGTGAGAAGGGAGGAATCAATGCATGCTTTGCCTGTTAAAAATCGAATCATCCAGCATATCGGTACATGATACTGTTAACAAGCGAGCGCATCACTCTTCGGCTTTCACTTACCATCAATACGCTGATAGCTCTGGTAATAGCCACAGCTAGGACAAAGAAATGGGTCCAGGCTACGTTCTTCTTCTTGAAACCAGTTTGGGCAAGTCTGGCTAGCTGTACAAAGGCCGCTAATGCAATGACTAGAAGCAAGCCTACCAGCCCCCAGTACCCTAGTTTGACCTCATTCTCCTCGGGGGAACAACTCCTTCGGTCCGCCAGTACTGCGAACTCAGTGAGGTGGTTGCAGGCGCAGGTGTGCAGTCCATCCAGGTCTGTTCCGTTGTATGCGCATCCATCTTGCCTCCATACCCGCAGAGAGGCGTCCCAAAAGCTGCAAACTCTTCGAACTCCGCAGTCCGTCGTCGCGACCTCTGAGCGAAGAGCTATGGTAATGTTTGCGCGCGGACCGTGGTCGCTAGAACCACGAGACAGCAGTCGAGCGCCAGAGGATTTGTAGAAGTTGACCGAGGCTACATCAGATGCCAACACTGCATTGATGGTATTCGCTAGCGCCTGTTGCTGTATCTGGCGCTGTCGGCATTGGGCGATTAATTCAGCCGATAGTTGTAGAAGAGTAAGGATATTCGTCGGTCGCTCATATCTACTTATGGAGGACTTCGCCGTTGTCGGGGAAATAGAGACGCGTAGCCCGGAAGATGCACTGGAACTACTAACTTCATCGGCAAAGATGCTACCAGCGGTCGCATTAAAACTGGATGTTCTGAACTGAATTTCACCGGCATTAGACTGGGGGGGGGAAGTTTTCCCCGCCTTGTGAAGGAGAGAGTCCATGGAACTTACCAACTGGTCCTCGATAGAGCAAGATGTTAATTCCAATGACGCGGGATGATTTGATGCTGAGCCGGACTTCATTAAAATCGCTCCGTACGAATCAGCAAGCGTGTTGCCTAGATCCGCTGCGAGTTCTGACGGTTCTGCGTTGGCTGTGATTGAGTCTACTGCATCGAGTACGTGCTTCACTTGGACGATGTTCTTTACTCCATCTTTCAATTGTATCAAGGAGTGTTTTGTTATTTTGAATTTGAAACACAAATGATTCTATCCGTTATCCCCACTTCTTTACGCATGTGCTCTCTCTCTCTCTCTCTCTCTCTCTCTCTCTCTCTCTTTTCTTTCTCTATTACTCTGCGTGCGTGGGTAGGTGGATAGGTGGGTGCCGCCATACAAAAAACAGCTATGTATCTGAAAGACAGAGAGAAATTGTGTAGAGCTCGCTTGTCTACACGCATGCATAATGCAGCTAGTTGCGACGCCACTGCGTCTTTCTCATCCCCTACCTTTAAAGGATTGAGTTTCAACCGATTCCCTGATAACTTGAGCCACCATGAGACTCTCTTCTCCTGCTGCAATGTCAGTAACCAATGCAAGTCTCTCCACATAGCTGCTTACGATGTCCCATAGATCTGATGAAAGCAAAGACAAGGGCGCATCGCTAGAGCACCTATGTAACAGAAAAGATCAACTTTGTCAGAGTTGAGGCGGAATGATGAATTCGTCTCAGATTTTCATCAGAAAGAGCCCGAAAGACAAAAGGCCGTTCAGATTATTCAGATTTTATTTCACGTGTCAGAGCCGTACACACTACAAATACATTTAACTTATATATATATATATATATATATATATATATATACATATATTATATCAGATTGCAATTGAAGTTATTACCCTTTTGATCCTCCAGATGTTGCTGTATTCGATCCCAATGCTCCGGCATAGTCCACACATTGCGAAAGCAGAGTGTGGTCAACCGGAATGGAATCTATAATCTCCAAAGCCATCCGAGCGAGATTCAACACGCCGCTTATCTCTTCGAGGCTGTTAAGTACATTGAGCGTCAGATTGAGGCTCCTACACACCGACGCTGGCCTGTCTCCGGTAACTAGGCTATCATCACGAATGGATGGAAAACTGCCCTCGGTCATCTTGCGGAGGGTGGACACTGCCTGGGATGCTTGGACGCATTCTGCGCTCTGCGTATCGGAAACTGGAAATGCTGCAGCATGAACTTGGATAGGGCCAAATATCGCCTCCGAAACGCCGCCTATGCTGTCTTTGACTTTGACAACAATACTATGGTTTCCCGCCGGTAAAGAGAATGTACACTCTACAAGTGTAGAAAACGAGGGAGGGGGGGGAGAATGGGGGAGGGGGGGACAAAGAGTGAGGGAAAGTAGAAAGAGAATATTCTCACTTAGAGCCTTTTCTCATGTTTGGATGTATGAAAATCAGAAGGGGGGGTGTAAAAAGACAAGAAAGCGAGATAGCACGAAAGCGCGGAAAAGAGAGAGAGAGAGAGAGAGAGAGAGAGAGAGAGAGAGGGAGAGGGAGAGACCTTGGGACAAAGAAAACGTACATAGAACTTTCGGGTTAGACTGGCTGCTATTTTGAGAGTAGAATGAGAAAGACGTAAGCGTCGGTGCGTAGTCCAAATCTAAGATGATCACAGAAGCCGATGCTTTGAATTCAGACGTGTAAGCAACTCCCTCTAGGGGGCTAATTCGAATTGATCCGATTTCGAGAACATCGATAATCCTGACCGTGACCTGTAACAATGAGACATCATCGGAGTCACACTTAGATATGTCCCATAAAGAGATGTAAAGTGTTCAGTAGAAGTGAATCATATTCAGTAGCCATGGTCAAATGGTAATATTCCAATATATCAAGTTATATATATGTAATATATATATATATATATATATATATATATATATATATATATGCATAATATGGGTCAGTGTGTGTGTGTGTGTGTGTGTGTGTGTGTGTGTTCTGTCTGTGTTTTAACAGTTCATGCTATGTACACACCGTAGACCGAGCCCTTTCAGAACCCTGGATCGCGATAGCAGTGATAGCCACCTCCTTCTGCTGTGGCCGTGCAGCGTCTACTAATTGGGACCCTGGCAAGACGATTGAGGCCGTATTGGCATCAATGATGAATGGCGAAGACGAGTTCCTCTCCATTTCCCAGCGATATTCAGTTAATGAATCAGTGTCGGTACTATTGCCCCCATCAAAATTCGCTGTTAGGGAGAGGGTCCCCCCCCGAGAGACAATGAAGGATCTTCCTGTGATAAATAGAGACGGAGAACCCTTCGGAATGACATGGAAAGTCGTATGGAACAGGCTGGAACGCCGCAGCGTCCCTCCGTTAGAAACCACAGAGAAGTTTAGCGTGAGGTTCAGAATTGTTGAATGCGCTAGTCGTTCGGATGGAAGGGCGTAGACAGCGCCGTTACGGGTCAATCGAGCGCCCGAACATATCTGATGCGCCTCCGTCTGGTTGATACAGCTCCACTGGAATATCCAAGTGCTATTGGGTGCGTCCTCAGGGTCATAACACGCCGAACTCCCATCTAAATTAAGCCCTACATCAGCTGGAATATTCTGGAAATTAGAGAGACCGTTGATGCCTGCTACAAAGCCACGGGCGATTGTGCTTAGCACGTCCTAATGGCACATTTTCAAATTAGAACGAATCGACTGCTTTCATACAAATTCCCATACCCACGCGCTGTATAACACTAAAGGTACAACTAACGCGCACACACACACACACACATACATAATTGACGCCTACATAGCTTTAGAAACTAGTATTAATACTCCGTCCTTTATTACCGCGAATGACACTAAGCCACGACGCATCCCGTACACCTTGGTCATGTTCGCCTCGAAACTGATTCTGTAGCTTTCTTGTGGTTCCAACATGTACTTTGGGATTCTAAGGGCAATCGACCGGGATGAAGGTATGTCAATGAGATTGATATCTGCGCCTGAGCGGGCAGTTTGACTATTCGTAAGCCGCCGCATAGTCCACCGGTAAGAAAAGGATGCGATATCATCTAAGGATAAGCTCATGTTGGGGGACTTTATGTGGTGGTTGATCCTTGCAGCTAGTACGACTTCTCTCCCAGACGAAACAAAAGTGCCAAAGCCCTCAAAAGCGATGGTAGGGGCAAGGTTGCGCTGAGCGGTGATGTTAGTCACCGAACAGATTCGGAGTTCTTCTGAGTGTAGACTCGAAACGTTGAGGCGAACGCACGCCTGAACTTCCATATCAGCTGAAACATCACTATCATTTCGGAATATTGAATCTATATCTGACTCAGCGAGCTGTAAGATGTCTCCAGCCCATGAACTCTGGCGATCTTGCACATGCACAAGAGAAGGGGAGGACCGATTCAGCGAACGGTAGCTCCAGCTGAATAGTCGCGGCCCTGCCGCGCTGCTACGAAGCGACGCACATGTGAGAGAAAACGTCACTGTCAAACCATCTCTAACGTAGAAGGTGCTTGGCCCGTAAATCCTTAGACATGACTCCTCGAGAGAGCGTGTGATGGTATCAATACCAACGGACGGAGCAGATGAAGGGCAAGAAGAGGGCTCGGAAGAAGGCATTGGCGTGGGGCTCAAAGACGGAGCACAGGTCGGAGCGTGCAATGGAGACTTGGTAGGTGTCGCACTCGGAGAAAGACTTGGGTTAAAAGTGGGAGTTGAAGTAGGAGTTAAAGTAGGAAATAATGTAGGATCTAATGTAGGATTTGCGCTGGGATTGCAGCTCGGGCTTGCACTCGGAGAGGCACTAATAAAAATGCTTGGATTGAGCGATGGAGAAAGACTTGGGTTAAAAGTAGGAGTTGAAGTAGGAGTTAAAGTAGGAATTAATGTAGGATCTAATGTAGGATTTGCGCTGGGATTGCAACTCGGGCTTGCACTCGGAGAGGCACTAATAAAAATGCTTGGATTGAGCGATGGAGAAAGACTTGGGTTAAAAGTAGGAGTTGAAGTAGGAGTTAAAGTAGGAATTAATGTAGGATCTAATGTAGGATTTGCGCTGGGATTGCAACTCGGGCTTGCACTCGGAGAGGCACTAATAAAAATGCTTGGATTGAGCGATGGAGAAAGACTTGGGCTAAAAGTAGGGTTTGCAGTAGGAGTTAAAGTAGGAATTAGCGTAGGATCTGATGTAGGATTTGCGCTTGGACTGCAGCTCGGAGCAGCGGTAGGGGCAGTAGATGGCGCCTACACACACCGAAAAAAAGAAACAACGAATTGCAATGTGCATAATTTACATTATTTATGGCGAGAAGAAACTGCACAGAAAGAAATATCATTTTACCACTCGCCTCATCCCCCTCCCCCCCGTTTTCACGGTCGCATGAATCTCACTTTTTATGGGACAGGGGAAATTTCACAGACGCATACGTTCCAATCTCAAGTGAGGAAATAAAAGGCGAGATAGGAACAAAAATAAGAAACTCGATGATATAACGCCACGCAAGCCTTCAAGACGAATCATAAACAACTATTCTTACATGTGTTGGCATGGTGGTCGGCGACTGCGTTCTGTATCTGTACGACCCAGGATAGACCACCAGAACTTCTGAGGCCCAATTAGGAGCGGCGAATATCCGCCCATCTGGTGCCACTGCGCTCGCAAAGTATTTGCTAGATCCGAAGCCGTAATCCTCGCTGAGCTGGTAGGAGACGTTCCGCAGCGGGTCGATCACCAGCACCTTCGGGTTAATATGAGGAACGACGAAGATCCGCCCGTCCGGGGCCACCGCGCTCGTCCAGTATTTGCTAAACCCTGAGTAGCTCTCGCTGAGCTGGTAGGAGACGTTCCGCGATGGGTCGATCACCAGCACGTACGGTGCATTGGCAGGAGCGGCGAAGATCCGCCCATCGGGTGCCACTGCGCTCGTGTAATATTTGAAAGTTGCCGATCCGTAATCCTCGCTGAGCAGGTAGGAGACGTTCCGCAGCGGGTCGATCACCAGCACCTTCAGAGCATTGGAAGGAGCGGCGAAGATCCGCCCGTCAGAGGCCACCGCGCTCGTCCAGTATTTGAAAGTCCCCGAGCCGTAATCCTCGCTGAGCTGGTAGGAGACGTTCCGCGATGGGTCGATCACCAGCACGTTCAGTGCACTGCTAGGAGCGGCGAAGATCCGCCCGTCCCGCGCCACCACGCTCGCCCTGTAGTTGGCATCCCCTGAGTAGCTCTCGTTGAGCTGGTAGGAGACGTTCCGTGATGGATCGATCACTAGCACTTTCGATGCAGAATAAGGAGCGGCGAAGATCCGCCCGTCGGGGGCCACCGCGCTCGTTCGGTATTTCGTATTTCCTGAGTAGTTCTCGCTGAGCTGGTAGGAGACGTTCCGCGATGGGTCGATCACCAACACGTTCAGTGCACTGCTAGGAGCGGCGAAGATCCTCCCGTCAGAGGCCACCGCGCTCGTCTGGTATTTGACAACCCCTGAGTAGCTCTCGCTGAGCTGGTAGGAGACGTTCCGTGATGGGTCGATCGCCAGCACTTTCGATGCATCATAAGGAGCGGCGAAGATCCGCCCGTCCCGTGCCACCGCGCTCGTCACATACTTGTTATTCCCTGAGTAGCTTTCACTGAGAAGGTACGACGACGCGCCGTTTAACAGGGTCGTAGGGGACTTTTCATAGTGTATAGATATAGGTTGAGGGCAGTTGAGAGGTGTGGTTAAAGTCGAGACCGAGGATGTTAGCATGTCTCCAAAAGAAAAATTTTTGAATAGAAGTGTATCATAAATATGGCTATCCGATGGCTGGAATTTAATAAATGTGATCCCTCTTGTGTTCCCAATGCACACGCACACACTCACGTGCACACACATGCACAAACTAACATACACTATACACACACATGATGAACCGCGGCTAAGCTCACTTGGTTGGATTGTGATACAAAAAACAGGCATACGCACGCGGCCCAAGCTCACTGCTTGTACCACGCCCCATCCCCCCAACCCTACCTGTATTATATATATATATATATATATATATATATATGAATATAATATTCTTTAAGAAGGCGGAGGAGAGGAAAGAGGATGGGATAAATTCTTTTGTAAGTACCACAAGCTGAGGAAGTAGCAGGAGCATGATGAAGGAGGGCACGCGAAGGAAGAGGGGAGCGATCCTCATCCTATAGGCCTAGTCTACTTACCTACCTGGCGCAAACGGAATGGCATTTAAATACGATATGAGCATGGATACATAAATGTCTTTTTTGTTGTAACCACTATCTGTCTCTCATAGAGGAGGGTTAGCGAGGAGGGTGGAGCAAGGACAACAAGAAAACAAGTTAGGAAAAAGAAGTGACTAAGAACATAAATTAACAAGCTAATCTCCCCCCCCAAAAAAACAACAATAATTAATTATTATCACCTCCTTTATCTGTAAATGGCGAGTTTGATAGAGACTGTAGAGAAACAAGGAAGGATTAGGAGAAGGACAGGGGCAAGAGAGAGGGGGGGGGGGGGGGGACGTGAGGCCATTGAATGCTGCAGAATAGCGACAGGGAGGTGTTGAAGGTCTTGCTACCATTACAGGCCGACCCATTAGTTCTTAATCACAGCTGTTACTAGAACGGTTCGTTAGTTGTCGTTTATAATAAATGCCATTTATTTTAGGGTTCATAGTGACCATGACGACCCATTACGATAAAAAATACTCGAGAAAAAAATACGAGCGGCCGGCGGCGGACTTCTTTTAACGACACCGCTCTCTCGGTACTAGATCTAGTAAAAAAAGAAAGAACGCCATGTTAAAATTTCACAATGCACATTAAAAAAATGTACACATTAGATCTAGGGCCCTATTTTTGTTAATAATGATATCATTAGATCTAAAAGTATTTTTTTTTTTAATTTTCGAATGGTGTAATAGATCTAAGACAACAAAAATAACGTTAGATCTAGGATGTTTGCAGTTGTGTAACTCATTGTTCCTTGAAAAAACTCGAGTGACCCTCTCACATTTTGGAAATGTAGTTCTTCATCATTGTTTCATTGTTTCTCTCGAGTTGCACCCTGTTGGCGCGCGATGCGGTGATGGGCGGGGGGGTTTTGAGTCACGAGGGTGGCTTTTCCTCCCATCCCTGAACCACATTCCAGTTTGCCGGTGGGACAGACAGACGTGTCGCCCCAGCCACCGGTGACTTGGTTGCCAAACAAAGGATGTTTGGATCTGCATTGTGGATTCTTCCCGGATGAAGACTTCACTCGACTGCATGTCTGACTTGAACAGATTCATCCTGAGCAGTTTTCACTCCCGAACAAACTTTGCGCGCTTTCTGTTGTTCACAGTGTTTCGATCACAAACTCAAAAATGACAACCGCCGATCGCACAAAGTCCAAAGGAAAGGCGTGGACTGAAAACCACACTCTGTCTGGTCCGAGCTTTGGGGAGAGCCCAGGTCAAACTGGAACCAAATTGAATCAAGTTCGAAGTGTGACATGCACCTGAAGATTCTTCCTGGATGAAGCCTTTGATCGATTGAATTGCTGACTCGAACAGATTCGTCCCAAACAGTTTTCACTCCCGAAAAACTTTCCGCATTTCCTCTCAGCCATGGGAAATGCGTGGACTGAAAACTCCACTCTGTCTGATCTGAGCTTTGGTGAGGGCTCAGATCAGACCAAAACCAAACTGAATCAAGTTCGCAACAGTTTTTTTTGCATCACTGACGACTTCGAGGTTGTTGATCAGGTTCAACTGCATCCAATCTGAATCGTCTCCTTGTGGCTTTCCCCACGATGTCCAAAGTGAAATGCGGAGGTGTGGACCGCACATGACAACAAAGACTCAATCAGAATGAGCAACTTGCTTCTCGAACAGGTTCCCAAGTGGATGCACCGGACGTGTTGCACACCTCCCCTTGCCCATGGCATCCCGGTGGAAAAACTGACCTTCACCGTTTGCAAAGTCGGAGGGAGAAGCAATGTCTGACATGAAAAAATCGATGCATTGTGACAATGTGCGCTTTGGGGAAAGCCACATGAAATGGCACCTTTGAGAATCAAGTTCGAGGCAGCTGTTCTTGCTGATTGACTCCATTCCAACGGACTGATTGACGGCTGCACACTTTGCAGGCCCAGTTGCAGCAATTGCAACGTGTTTCCACGATTTGGTTGCAATCAGAGCCATTGATCACCAACAGGGTGCTGACAAGTCCTTGCAACGAGTGTTGTTGAGGCTCTGCTGCTTGCAAACGCCTGTCTCCCATGTCATTGTTCATTGTTCCCAATGACAATGTCATCACTTTGAGTGCTTTTTCGGCTGTGCCCTCACGTGAAAAGCTCAGTCTTGCCGTTCTTGCCATTCTCACTGGGTGCCCCTTCGGACGACCCGACCAATTGGCGCGCGATGCGGCAATGGGCGGGGGGGTTTCGGTCACAAGGGTGGCTTTTCCTCCCATCCCTGAACCACATTCCTGTTCACCGATGGGACAGACAGACTTGTCGGCCCAGCCATCGGTGACTCGGTGGCCAGATGAAGGATGTTTGGATCTGTGTTCAAGGTTCAAAGTTGCATTCGCCGAAGTGGCAATGGGCGGGGGATTTTTCGGTTGCGAGGGTGGCTGCTTTTCCCCTCTTCCCTGTGCATCACATTCCTGTTCACCGGTGGGGCAGGCCATCGGCGAATTGGCTGCCAAGTGAAGGATTTTCGGATCTGTGTCTGCACTGAGATTCATCCCGGATGAATCCTGTCAGGATGAAGGTGCCCTCCTCAAACTTTGTGCCCTCCAGGCAATGTCTCCGTCGGGCCGGGGACGTTGTGGTTGGCGTGAAGCTTGTGCTTCTGGTTGCAATGATGGGAGCTTTGTCTCTGCAAAAGCCGGGGGACATTGTGGTCATTGCGAAGCTCGTTGTCCAAGTGGACTGGGTGGGAAGAATGCATCCTCCTCCATCTTCTTGCCTTCCAGCGAGGGCAATGTCTCCGCAAAAGCCGGGGATGTTGTGGTGGGTGCGAAGCGGACCATGAAGGTGTGGTCCATGGGATTGTTCGCTTGGGGTTCGTAGCGGTGTGGTGCTCTTGCTTGGTCATCTCCAAGTGTGAGCAAACCATCACGGCAGGATTCAGGGATGCGTGGTCCTGAAGTTGGCAAAGATTGGGCACAAAAGACAATGAAACTAGGAACGGAGGAGTGGCCAAAATGCCATTCTTGGTTCCTTTTTGTTTCACTTCATGCGTGAGCCAACACAGCGTTCCGCACGTTGCAAACGTCATGAAGTGTTTTGGGAGTGTGGTTTTTCATCATTGTTCATTGTTCATTGCCTTGGAGGCCAGATCTGGTGCACCTTCGACTGACAAAGAAATCGATGGGGCTTTCTGTCGAACCATTGTCCTGCTCAATGATTTTGCTGCTGTTCGCCAAGCTGGTTTTTTCCCGTCGGAATGCTCCTAGCTTCCACTCCTGATGCTTCTCTGTGCAGGTTTCAGTCAGAACCTAGTCACATTCTGACCACACCAATGATTGACAGATGGTTCATCTGGCCTTGACCTGTCATCTTTGGCTTCCTTGGACGCAGGCTGTCAGCTAGTTGTGTCACCACTCACCACCAACAGGTTGCTGACAAGTCCTCGCAATGATTTTTGTTGAGGCGCTGCTGCACGTGTGCGCCTGTCTGCCATGTGGTTCTGGCGCATGTGGATTTGATCAATGCTTTGTTCATTCATTGTTCACTGTTCATTGCAAGTGTCTTGTTGCACTTTGGAAGTGTGGTGCATCACCATTGTTCTCATGCATGACTGGCGGGTTGTGTGTTTGCAATTGTCTGCTGTGCATGGCAGTGGAGGAGGTGCACAATTGTGAGCTGAAGCACCATTGCTGCATCGTTGGTGGCTGATCCATTGGATGCGCTCCAATCATTGACCACCATGGCTAGCGTCATGTGCATGGACGTCATTTGCACAATTGCATCGCTTGCTAGCCAGTGAGGGATCGTAGCGATCGATGCAATCTGATGCGTGTGCATCGTCCGCACGGCTGCTGTGCATGTGAATGCACAATGAATGAACAATGAACAATGAAGAAAGCGTTGATCAAAACTACATGCGCCAGAACCACATGGGAGACAGGCATTTGCACGCAGCAGAGCCTCAACAACACTCGTTGCAAGGACTTGTCAGCACCCTGCACAACTACTTCATCTAACCCACTTTTCGTCCCCACTTTTGGAAAATAGCAGCCCAAATAACCATAGTTCATTGTAGATCAAAGTTAATTAAACTACAAGCACGCTAAGCAGCGTTGCTGTGTGGCATGGAACACAGTTAGTGCGCATGGAAATGCACGAACTAGTAGTTAATCCACTGATTATGAACCTGGCCGCAGATATCTTAGCACAAACAATTTCAAAGGGATATTTGCATCATTTAGTGATATGCCATTTTGGTTCAAAGCTACTTCATCTCCCCTCACTCCGAATCATCCAAAGCATCACTACCGAAATTTGGTGTCAAGATAATCGAAATGAACAATCAAGACAAATGGGTAATCATGCCAACGTAGAAAATCTTACTTTTCTGTTTTTAAGCTTCCAAGGAGCAGATCTTTTAATCTCTGGCCTGATATTTAAAAATAAGGCTGTTCTACTGCGCACAATATCTCTGCATTAGCTTAATATATTCAAATTAATACCTCGCGACGGTTTTGCTTTCTGCTCTTCATCTTTACCAGCTGTTCATTTAAGTTAAAATTTTACTGATGAGTCTAAATATATATATATATATATATTTATTTATTTATATATTTATAACGATATATCCCTTCTTTTTTGTGGATATGAATATCTATACCTAACCACAGTGTCTTCCAAATCAAAAAGAAGAAACTAAAGTGTACTATTCCTAAAGATATCGTGGGTTGTTCTGTTTCATGCCTGAACAACTATATTCTTGAAATGATATAACAAGAGAATACGGAGCTGGCTGGAAGACCCTTGGCCTTCTGGATAGGTATGATATAGAAAAGGTAACGCTAAAACAAATGCTGACATGATGTTTGCGATATACATCCAGAGGCGTATGGGATCCCGTAAACACGCATGTCTTCCCGAAAACTGCTAAGATAATCCATGATTCTGGTATTCCAGCTGTAGAAGCATTCTTTGCAAGGTAACAAGGGTTAAATATAAGACAAGGGAACTGAATAATATCACGTTTATCCGCGATCTCCAATTCCGCTTATACCCAGATATGTTTATAATGGGCTTGAGTTCTAACATCTTGATTATAACTCTTAGTATGGAGGCGAATAGTGCCATTCAACTGCATACAGATAACGCGAAGTTTGTACTCACGACCCATCTCCCGCTTATCGTACCCGAGAACGGAAATAACAAGTGCCGGATCACTGTTGGAGATGACAAGCAGCAGTGGCTTGAAGGAAAGGTCATCGTAAACTATGGTATTCATGGCGAAGTATTGCATTAGATTCCTCGAAGATGTAACAAACGAGTTTCAGTTTGGTGTTCGTTTTTCTTAAATTTTCTCGTCTAATGATGTCTTTGCGGTAATACATCTCTAAGCTCTGTGTTCTTTATCTCCCCCGTAGATGATGATGTTCGATATCAGTATCCTTCTCGACGCAGTCAACGAAAGCAACGAAAAACGCTATATATTAATGTCACTATATTATATATATATATATATATATATATATATATATGTTGCTGAATATTGTATCTATGCATACGTATAATATATATATATATATATATATATATAATATAAAAATATTACATTGCTGTAGATTGGATCTATGCATACGAATATATGATATAACTATGATGCGCTACATCATCGTTTAAAGGTTCCGAGTTTGGCATCCGGATCTGCCTTAAAAGGAGAGAAATGCCCTGCAATTCGCCATGGACGCGTTATCGGTCCCAGAACTCATTAGCGAAATCCCAGAGGAACGACAAATAGCCGCTAAGCAAGTGGCTACGATGCGGTTAGTGTGGGGGGGGAGTAGCGACAGTCTACGATGAAAGCTAGTCGCTGTTTGGTTGTATATCCAAATGCACGCGCAAATGTCCTTCATGCACGTCTATGTTTGTATGTTTGTATGTATGTATGTTTGTATGTGTGTATGTGTATGTGTGTATTAGTCTGATATCTATATTTTCAAATACTCAATTGCGCTTCCTATCAAAGGGCGTTCCCCGATCTGCGTAAGCTTAAGCCCAAAAAGGTTCCGACACCAATGAAGAATTGGCGAGCAAATATTGGTGGAGGCACGTTTGCAATGTTGTGCTTGTTTTTATGTGCGTTACAGCCTGACATCTGCAATAGTTTGCAACTAGTTTCCCTTGTGCGCTGCCTGCGGTTACGCGTTTAAATCAACACGTACACAAGCGAGGTGGCAGCTCTAGAATTCTAGAACTACTGTTGCGCATTGTTCATCCATGCAAAGACCAAGCTAGCAAGCGTCGCTGTGACCTTTTCGCTTGCTCAAACATGTTAGCTTGACGAGTAGAAAACGGCGATGATGTGCATGCGGATGTGCAGAGAGCAACGACTAATTAAAATTGATGGTGATCACACGCGGTCCTGGGCGAGCAGCTCACCTGCGCACAGCACATATCACAACCGCAGCTGTTCCAGAGACATGCGCCCACATTTGAACATGAGGTAGCAACATTTACCGCGCGTAGCGATGCTTGCTAGCGCACCAGTTTGCATTTGCATGATTGATGCTCGTATTCTAGAATATTCATCACGTATTCTGTTCGATAAAGGCGAAACTACATGTTATTTTTGTCATTACTATGGAAATTGTATGCGTGAGTTGCAAATTCCAGCTCTGCCCTATTGCTCTCGCAGCGTGTGCGCACCTTCTGCTGCCGTTGTCTCGATTTGGTCAAGGAGAAGTGACTTATAATTGTCAAAACCCTCCGTATGCCTAATAACACGACCGCGATCCACCTCCCACAACTCTGTGCGCGTCGTATCCTTGAAGGGGAGGGGGGGGGGGACACGGGCCGCATTAATGACGATAAACATGAATTAGAGACACAAGTTTACATATTGGTATATATATATATATATATATATATATATGTATATATATATATATATATATATATGGGTGTCTGTGTGTGTGTATGAGCGTGTGTTTATCATCATAAAAAAAAAATATTCTAGTTCCGGAAGTGAACCAAGAATCACATGGCGTTTTGCTCATCATCCCTCCCATCGATGCTCAGACAGTTTCACCACCTCTGTCACTTTCTTCAGCAGCCTAGCGTCATGGCTGATGACGACAACGCCTCCCTAATTTCGACCCGCATGTGACATTCAAAGCACGCGTGTGATTCTTCTTATGCTTTTTTTTGCAAAAAACGTACAAGCGATAACGATCTCTTGGATGGCAATCGATCCGTACTATGCACACAACGCTTGGAAATGCTAGGGAGGGTATAAAGCAAGACAAGGAGGGAGAGGAGGGGTCACCTGAAACTGATCTAACGCCTCAGCTAGAGCGTCTATGCTTTGCATGTCAAGATTGTTCGTGGGCTCGTCCAGCATCAATATGTGAGGCCTATTTCGTGTTGAAGAACGTTATTTCTGTGAACCTTTATCGAGGAGCGCGTGTGTTATGTAATGTAAGTATTGGCAGCCCCCCCCCCCCCTTCTTCCGTTTTCTTTCCGAATCGTCATGGATGACTAGCATATTCAGGATGTTTTACTTCTATGCATGTACATGTACATATGCGCACACACACACGCGTGCACGTATGACGCTATATGGCGGGGCTTTCGTGGCGACTACTCACTTGAGGAGAGAGAGGGAGGCGAATACTACTCTTGCCTGGGTGTGTTGGAATTCATTAAGATCATCATCATCATCGTCATCGTCACTTACTCCTCTCTCTCTCTCTCTCTCTCTCTCTCTCTCTCTCTCTCTCTCGTGTGTGTGTGTGTGTGTGTGTGTATTTATTGTACATATACAAATTTAAACTTAATCGTGTCGGATAGATAATTTTATATCTTGATATAGTGCAGCAATGAGTATCATCATCAAATCATCGAGATCATGCCTTCTGTCCTCCGGAGAGCGTTGAGATCGGTGCAATATGCGTGAATCCTACATACACACACACACACACGCATAGAGAGAGAGAGAGAGAGAGAGAGAGAGAGAGAGAGAGAGGACGTGGGTGTGTGAGCTATGTTACTAACACGCATTTATACAGGGTGCTACCTGGGAGTCCAAATCGGCCCAAACAACGACGCATATCCTCTACACCTTCAAAGGTAGAGAGGATGAATAGCAATATTGGTATTTCGCTGACGCACCCCATTTATTTTTTCACAGATACACAGATATTGACAAACTAGTAGGAACTAGATTGGCGAGTGATGAGCGGGTGCGGTGGTATGGAGGGTGATGGCGAAGGCCGTCTTACTTGCTCCTTCTGGATATTCTTTGAGAAGATACTCAACCTATTGTTCGGGTGATATAAGTGTGTATGAGTGCGTATGAGTGTGTATGAAAGTGTGTATGAAAGTGAGTATGTGTGTGTGTGGGTTATGCGCTCTTTTATAAAACGAGACGTAAGTACGATAAATCAATTATCTCCCCCCCCTCAAAACCCGCTCCCCTCCCCCCCCCCCACCCCACACTGTGTCTCTGAGCAGGCATCTCTGAACTACCGGGGTGTCGTCGTAGGTCAAAACGTCGACGAAATGTTGGCTGAAGCGGCCAATGACTAAGCGATGGTCCCGAATACTCCGGCCCTAACGACAACAAAGTCTCATAAATTTATCACGCATATCCACGCAACACATGATAGGATGGAAGAAAATAAAAAAATGTATCATTTAGATAATAAATATTTATAATACATTTATAATATTTATATATATATATATATATATATATATATATATATATATATGCTTATTTATTTATATGCATGCAGACAAACTCCGTCGCTAAAAAAGAATGGCACAAAAAGAGAACTTGGGGTAGAGTATTGGACAACATATTCCAATTTTCACTTCAATCACTCCCCGCCCCCTCTCCATCGTCCCTAGCGAAAAGACCATCGTGGGCTGAAGCTCTCCCGCGAAAAGCCTCATAAGCGTAGATTTGCCTGCACCGTTCGGCCCTTTACATTAAGCAGAGAAGTATAAATATAAATATATATATATATATATATATATATTGATGTAGATCTTCCGCACGAGTACACATCGTCATCGTCTCTCCACATCGTGGCACTTACCGACGATAGCGACTCTAGAATCACAATGCAATCCGAGCGACACGTTTTGGAATAGGAACTTCTTCGGCGAGGACCTCGCCTTGATACGTCTTTCCTCCTCCTCCTTCTCCTCCTCCTCCTCCTCCTCCTCCTCTTCCACCCCATCATCTTCCTCGTACGCGAAGGACACTTCGTTCATCTGGACGACGGGGGGGGGCAGCTTTTTGGTGGAGCCAAAAGCGAAATTGACCTGTTCAAAGGTAAGAAGCGGGAGAAGGATGAGGGACGGATTTTTGGGTTAGGTTTGGGGCATGGACCTCGCGGTAGAGTTGAAATAGTTTCGCATGACCCAACCTTCCCCCTCCCTCCCTTCCCCTCTCAATATGATACTCGTGCATTCACACACACACACACACACACACACACACATATTATATATATATATATATATATATATATATATACATATGTACATGTAAATATGTTTATAATGTAGCATCACGGGCCTGGTAGTCGAGGAATTTAGATGGGGAGCTCTTAGAATCCGCATTGTTGTTGTTGTTGTTGTTGTTCCCGCCCTTTTTCACCATCTGCTGCTGCTGTCGGCGATCTTTCTCCACTTTCTTCTTAAACCTTTTCAAGAGAGAGAGAGAGAGAGAAAGAGAGAGAGAAAGAGTGTGCGCGAAAACGTTCGTGTGCGTTTGTGTGCTTCAGCGCCATTATGTCTATGTTTGGTCTAGTGCTTCTTACTTTTCTCGTTTTGCTTGTGAGTCTTGCACGGAACGAAGGCCCTTTCGGTACTGACAGCACAACCCACACATCAGCTCGAATATACTTCCAACGCATGTGTACATATCCACTTGCCTTGAAGGAGGAAAAGAAAAGTAGTATATATAATGTGTTTATACGTATCATATATATATATATATATATATATATATATATATATACCTTTTCAAATTCCTTATTTTGCTTCTCGCGATCGATGCTATGTTGAGCCTTTATTATAGATGGGTGGGGAAGGGAGAGAGAGAGAGCGAGAGAGAGAGAGAGAGAGAGAGAGAGAGAGAGAGAGAGAGAATGAGAAAACATGTACGCACAGTCGCATATATTACTATATACATTACACAATTCTGCTCAGCCGCTCGCACAATGCTCTATATGCTTATGAAGACGCCATCTCTCTAGTCGAAGAAGGGCAACATGCAAGCTAGACGACGCACACACAAACACACACACACGCACACACATATTGTGCTTATTTGCATGGAGTGCGGCCAGCTACATAGGTCCCTCTACCTCAAAAGCATCATAGTTTCCTGTGTATGTGCGCAGCCCCTATCGAACGAATAATGGAATTAAAAGCACAAATATACATATATATATATATATATATATATATATATACACATTATATGTATATGTATATATCCGCATTATTCAATAAGCATACCTTGTCATGTAAATGGACGATGTGCGTTGCTACTGTGTTCAGAAACTCTCGATCGTGGGAAACAACCTAGTGGTAATGAGCACACACACACACACGCACACACACACACACACACACACACACACGCACGTGCAAAAGCCTGTGTGAGCATTGCTACACAAACCACCCAAATATGCTATACAGCAGTCAGCGCATGCGTGCGTGCGCGTCGTGTGATTGAATACACACAACAAAAGATGCCACGCAGGTTTTTAGCTTGTAGTATCACCACGAGTCCATTCTTCCATCTCAGCAAGTATCGCGACAACCAAAAGACCGCCTATCACATGTAGCAGACACACCACAACAACAAAAAGCAAATCAGGTAACAAAGTGAAAGCACATGAGTCTAATAGCCTTCCCATTCACTAGCTTCCACCTCCCATCCCCCTTCTTCACTTCTAAGCTACACGCGTGTGTATGTTGTGCTATCGTCGCCACCAGCATACAATCAATATCGGATGAACCTTCTCACAGTTTGTTCTTATGATATTTATCGCAACATACTATACCCCCCTCCCCCCTTCTCCACTCCTATGGACACGAATGAACCCGACAAAACAACTACTTTAAGATCCAGGTGGTTTGTCGGCTCATCGAGAAGTAAAAGGTCAGGTCGCAGATACAAGGCCCGTGCAATGGCAATACGCATGCGCCATCCTCCTGAGAAAGAACTCACAGGTCGACTCTCTAGTTCCCGTGCATCTGCAAAGGGGTAAAGGGGCCAGCGCGGTGGTCTTCGGTGAGTATTGTAAGACGAGATAGTATATCGAGGCAATGGATGGGTGCGAACAACTAATGAATCACCGAATCCTAGGCCGTATAATATCTCTGCTGCTCGACTTTTCCCTCTTTCGCTGCCCAACACGTCTAATTCCTGATATCATGCGGAGAGAGTGTATTGTGAGTGGGGGACTCTCTCTCTCTCTCTGTGTGTGTGTGTGTTTGAATGTGTGTGGTGAATCAACATCCTTAAATCCTTTTCATCTCCCTACGACAACCAGTGCATGTGCACGCGTATCTATGTGTTGTGAGTATGGGAGGGGGGTGGGGGGCGG
Source organism: Bigelowiella natans CCMP2755 (assembly GCA_000320545.1). Taxonomy (NCBI): domain Eukaryota; phylum Cercozoa; class Chlorarachniophyceae; genus Bigelowiella; species Bigelowiella natans. The sequence goes on along the minus strand of ADNK01003348.1, from coordinate 15,274 downwards.
GGGGATGCGATGGATTGCTTCCACCATGCAAATGTATGCGCACGCACATGCACACGCATATATTGCTGCAGGTTTTGTTCTAGTCCACGATTAATGCACTAAAGGCAGTGATGGTGTGATGCTATTCATGATGTAGACGAATGGTGGATGTGTAGCCTGCACGTGCCTCGTGGATCTCTTGAAGCCTCAATGCGAGCCGCCGAATCTCCTCCGCCGCCTTCTCTCCCCCTTTGTAGTTAATAATGCTTGCGTGTGTGTGTGTGTGTGTGTGTGTGTGTGTGCAGTGAATCTTTGAATGCAAGTATGTTTTAAGGACAGCGCTTTGCACGAGAGGAAAATAGAGAAACATTTTAAAGACAGCAATGCAACGCTCTTAATTTACCATCGTCATCCTGCGCGTCAAGCCCCCCTTCGTTGCGATCTAGTTTTTGTTGTATCACATTCTTCTCTTCCTCAAGCTTCTGCACCTGTTTAAGAGCGACATCAATCGTCTGCTCAGTGGCAATCTCCGCAGGGTCGATTCAAACAGCAAACGAAGAATCAAGTGTCCCTTGCATATGAGCAATATATATCCTACGTGCTCTAAGAGGAAGCATGCAAGCGATTGCGCACACCATGACCGCACTATACGATTCCCGCTAGCTATAGTAGTAACAACAACAGCAACAATCACCCTTAGATCAGAGGCCATCACGACTTGAACAGCCGATTTGTTTGATATCGGTGCTTCTTGGGATATCAACCCTAATACAAATCAATATTGATCACGCACACACACAAACAAACAAACAAACAAACACTCATAACTAATACGCACGTGTTCAATCCCCATTTCTCTCCCCCCCCCCCCCCCCCTCCAACCCTTTCTGTATCTCTCTACAACTGTGAATGTGCGTATGCACACGCTTCTCATGCACGCATTTGTCGTGTCCGCAACAAAACACGGTCTTCAAAACCTCACTATCTTAATCATACACCAGCACATCTCCTACCACCGGCTTATACCGAATGGATAAGACTTTCATTATCAACGAGCAGCAGCAGCAGCACCATCCATCAGCAGCAGGGGTGAAAAGAAGATCTACTCACCTATTTCGAGGTAGGAGGGCACTGGTATGGCTCGAGAAGAAATCGCCTACAAATTACAGAAAAATAGCGTGCGAAGTGTTGGAACCATATCCTATATTTTAATGTATTGCTCGGGCCTTTCAAGGCCGGAGCAGCATTCCCTGGAAAAGAACTCTCAAATCTCACCACGCTGCTTCTTAAGAACTAGACCGTGTACTTGTTGCCCAGTTTTGACGTATTATCATCATCGAATACGCACATAAAATCAGACGTCTCCTAACGAATGCGCGCCGATACGCATGCACGCACACACACACACACGCGCGCGCGCGCGCGTGCATGAGTTTACGTTGAGGAGAGTTGACTTGCCCATTCCGTTGGGACCAACTAGGCCGTACCTATGTGTTGTGTTTGCGGTAACAAATGCTACTGAAAGGACATCGCAAGAATCTAACCTCACAACCAACATACGCTCGCTCTTTCCCCAACTCGTACAGGAGCAAAGTTTTCATCGTCGTATGTGTCAAGATACTAGCGTGTTCGCGACTCTTTTAATATTATGGGACTTAGCATCACCATCATCACCATCATCACCATCATCATCATCACCACCATCGTCATCATCATCATCATCATCATCATCATCATCATATCAACATCGACGCCATTCTCATCGCTCATCGTACCGGAATCCCCGCTCGCACAGCAAATTCAGCCTGCACTCAGAAAGAAGTACCTGGCTCGCCAAAGCAAACAAAAACAGCCCATTCAATGGACGCGCGCCCTTGCATGAGCGTGACAGCGCATCGGAGAAAGCATGCTAAACAAATAGCTTTGGACATTTGCACGGAAATCACTACTACTGACCTTCTCCCCAGCCGAGAGAGTTAGCGTCTCAACCTTCACTTGCTTCGCCATGGGGTCAGCCTACGCATTGCAAAGCATCATCGTTGGTTTTAGCAAATTCGTCGCCGAATTATCGATTTGGTGTTCGGTGGGATCTCTGCCACGGAGGATTCGAAAGATTCGTTTCCAGTGAGTAAGTTAATATATATATATATATATATATATATATGGGTGTGTGTGTGTGTGTGCACATATTTCTTATATTCCCCCTCACATGCGCATATCAGAGCAGAATTTCTATCATCGATTTTCAAGATGTTCATCGCACATTTGTGTCTCCTCCCCACGACGCGCTGAGGGACTCCTTCGATGCCTTCAGCATCTCTGCGCGGCGCCTTTTTTCCTCGAGCGCCTTTTCACGGACGATTCGCTCCTTTCTCCCTAGCCTCATCGCCTCCGCCGTATCTTTGAATTTCATCACATTACATGAATAGCATGCACGGTATGTTTCATTTGGCACAGAGCTGAGCAATTGCACGTACTACTCACGCTTTCGCCTGTGCGTGTGTGATTATGTGTGTGTGTGTGTGTGTGTGTGTGTGTGTGTGCCACCTGCGATTTCTAGGCTGCCAGATTTATTCTGCTGCATCTTGATTTTCCCTTTCTCCTCCCCCCCTTCCTCGTCGTCAGCGGCTGTTCTGGAGCCAAGTCCCAAAGCCCTCATTCCATCGAGCAAAGAGGGGGGCCGATCATCGTCATCACCAGTCTTCTTCGTTTTCTTCTTCTTCTTTAATTTCCTCTCGCCACCTGCCTCTTCCTCCACAACACTGCCGGGAGGAAGAGGAGGGGGGGGAGGAGAGGAGAAGGAGGATAGGTTGCTACCGTTTCCGGTCCCTTGCGTTGATGGAGAACTGCCTTGCTTAGCCGTCTTTTTCACGTTGGGAATAGAGTGCGGAGTGCCAGACGCCTGCGCGGCGGCTATTCGGTTGATACGGTCTCTGTTCTTTTTCTCCCTGAAGGAAGGAAGGGCGGTGGATAGATGGATGGGCGGATGGATGGTTGGATTGCGGTGATCATATGCTCAAGTAGTAGAAGCACGCTCGTCAAACACACACACACACACACACACACACACACACACATTACACATACATGCGAGCTTGGGGTTGTCATCGCCATCATCATCAGCACCACTGCTGCTATTATTATTATTATTATTATTAATTATCATTACCATCATTATCATCGTTATCATTGTAGTCATCATCATCACGATTGTCATGGTCATCATCATCATCATCATCATCATCATCATCATCGTCGTCGTCGTCATCATCGAGGCACGAACAGGAGGATTTTGCGGTCAAGTTCGTGTATCAGCCCATCGAGCGTCACGCGCCCACCGTCTCGGTCCTTTTCGAGGCTACTAGCTGCTTCTATTTAGTAAAGATAACGTCGAGGCAAAGAGAGAGAGAGAGAGTGAGAGAGAGAGAGAGAGAGAGAGAAGGCGAGCAATTTAGCCATTATCATGTTTTAAAACTATGGCACTTCACCTTTCGATGAAGCTGACTTCTGTCTTGTCTTTTGTTGATACGCTGATGAGGCCTTATCCACCCCCCCGCTCTCTCCTTCCGCTTTGTTTTCTAAATGATGTAAAAACACATCCGAGTTTGATAAGCCAGAAAAGGGGAGGGGAGGGGGGCGAGGAAAGACGGGAAGTTGTACAAAATGTGGGGGTATATTCTAGTGCCTATGATGATACTATTTGACGAAATGAAAAACAAGGCAAACAGAACGAATGCACGGTTACTTTTCTTGGAAGATCTACTCATCATTTTGTCCATCATGTCTGCCACGGCGCCGACCCCCCCCGCGCCTTTTCCTGCTGCCGTGCTTTTGTCCTCATCGGGGGGGCGCATGGTCCACTTGTCTCCTGGAAGAACAGAGAAGCATCGAGACGACGATATGTCAGATGTAGACGGATACAGCGATGAAATTCGAAGCCGTTGGATGTCCAATAAACCGACACATGGGCGTGCTGTGCGGTCATTTAAACGTTGTTATGTGTATCATCAAAAAGAACTTCACCATCGCTCCAGAGAAGCTGCAGTACAATGGCGTCCTGCCTCCCCCGCTTGACCACTTCCATCCCAACCTTTTGGTTATTTTTAAATCAGAAATAGATGCGTGAGGGAGGGAGGGAGAGAGGCGCTTTAGAATGCACAGGAGTGCTTAAGCTGCTCGGATTATGTATAAATGTATATATATATATATATATATATATATATACCTTTGCTGTGTAGACACCGTCGTCTCCGAAGACGGTCATGTTTACTGTTAAGATGCCGCCTGATTGCACCGCTAGAGACCGAGAGCGGGCGGTTGAGATCCTGCTTGGTGTCCGTACCGCACCAAAAAAAGGAAGTGTAATTTACAAGTGCAATTAAAAACGATGCAGGGGAGAAGAGATACTGTACTCCACCCCAGTGCTCGCATTCATGAAAGCGGGTGATAATACGCAATTTTCACCAAAACAAGATGCATTACTGTTGTTTCGGAATGGAAGCGGCCTTGAGACAACCCCACGCTGAGCTGACGCTTTTCTTCTCCTCATCAGCAGAACAGACATTTCCGTCGGCATCAAGCTTGTGTATTGACCCCTGGCAAAAAATACCACCGATTATATCCTTCACCTCCTACCATCTGCAGCTCCCACCTCCACCAAGACTATCGTCATTAACTATTCTCGTTCTAACACCACGATTCAGAATCGACAAAATAGCAGTAACAGCTGCACACACACACACACACACACACACACATGTTTATATATACACCACACATCATCAATATCAATCAAACAACAACGAAGGCCACCCACATCGACAGACTCCCACACGCCCTGCATCTTCTCGAAAAGTGGACGCGGCCGGGTGGGAGAACGCGTAGGCTCCGGAGTCGTTGTCGGTTGAGGCGTGGGAGAGGGCGTTGGGAGCGGCGTCGGCGACATGGTAGGCTGCTGTGTCGGAGCAGGAGTAACCGCCTGCTTTTCAGCGTTTTTCAGCTCGCCACTCTCGCCGCGGCGGCTCTCGCTTGGTGTTGCTTTTTGTTGTTGTTGCGGTACTGCTTGAGCAGCTGCTGCCATCATCGCCTTCGAGGCTTTGAGCAGGCGAAGGGCCTGACCGAGCTTTATGCCGAGATCTTTGTAGTCCGATTTGTCCATTTCAGAGAGGTCGTTTTCGTCAAGACCTGCATCACACGCCCACATGCAAGTGACGGTTCTGTCTCTCACGCATAACCTTTTTTTCATCATCTCTCTGACAAAAGAAATTGAAGGCAAACATCACGGGCCTTTCCAACCCTGATCCTCTCCCTCCCTCTCTACACGTACTCTTCTTCCTCACTCGATAACTAGAGGACTTTTGAATAGTAAACAAGTCGCAAGCAGTAGCAGCAACACCTTCCATCTCAAGCTTGACTATCGTCTCCTCGTCTATTCGAAACTCATCTGCAAGCGCTCGCAGGCGAGAAAGCTGCACAAAAATACACACAAACACGCACAACCCACACAAGTATACACACACACACAATATATATATATATATATATATATTGTAAATGCATGCTAGAAGTTGCAAATATGAGACACAAGGCGCAATGGCCGTGTCGTATTGGATCACAGTAATCGAAAGATAATGGATGGGCAGAATATTGGCCTGCCTCTCCATTTTCAGCACTTCGATCGTTGCCCCGTCGTATTTGCTTCCCCGGGCAGTCGCGGAGCGTGCAATATTATCGTCGTCGATTTTATTTTTTGGAAATAATGTGCACGTCCTCATTCGAAACGAGTGAAGGCACACACGCATGCGTCGGTGAACCTTGGAAGCCCCACCCCCCGAGTCAGGACTGTTGGTGGTCGGAACTTGTCCTCCCCTCACTGCCCGCACGATGAGCGTCGCTTGCTCACTTGACACCCCTAACTCCTCGATCTCGCTTGCCTTCCACGAACCATGAGTAACATAGAGACCGACGCACAAACACACACACACACACACAGAGAGAGAGAGAGAGAGAGAGAGAGAGAGAGAAAACCACACAATTGCATCGTGACAAATGAGGGCTGTGTTACCGCGATGACAGGTGGCAACGATGCTAAGATAGTATTATATATGTATCATATATGCACATATAATATTGTGTATGACATCATGCGATATCACCTCGAGAGCTTGGAGATCGTCGTCTGCTAGCCCCTCTCCTTCGAGAACACGGAATACCTCTTCAGAGATGCCGTAGGCAGAGCTGAGAGAGCGGAGATGTTGCAGTGGGTCCCCCCCCGTCGTGGGCATGGGGACTGCTTGTTCGTTCGGGGGGGGGGTGCTAGGCAGATGTGAAGAGGACGGCTGTCGGGGCTTTGGATGGGTGCTATGACTACTATAATCGGCGGTTCTCTTATTCGCAACAGCTTCCCCCTCCCCCTCCCCCTTCTCCCCTTCGTCTCCCTCTTGGCCGACACCGACAACGTCGCCAGCGGCACAATCCTGCGCCGCATCATCAGCATCACCATTATCGTCATCGCTCACCCCACAGTCCCTCTGGTCTTCTTCCCCGTATCCTTGGCCATCGTTGGTGTCATTACCTTCAGAACCGTGTGAATCTGCCCCTCTCCCAGCCCCTCCTCCGCTATCGTCGTAGCTATCAGCGCGGGGGCGGCTACTGCTGCCACGACCCATCCCACCAGTCTGCACCCCCCTCCCCACCGCCGCGGATGATGGCTTGAATGAGGTGCTCGGCTCTATCCTTTCGCTACGAATGCCCTCGCCGTCTCTGCTGCTGCGATCTTTCTGCCCATCTGGTTTTTCTTCGTCAGATGAGCTCGAGCTTGTTTCAGCTGACCGACGCTGACGCCGATGCCGGCCCTCTCGCTCCCTCCCCCCTCCTCCGAACTCCTCCAGCTCAACATCGTCGCCAGCGTCCTGGGACATGCGGGCGGGGGTGAGGCGCAGGAGGAGGAGGAGATGGACGGAAAATGGGGTGAGGTTGAGCCCGGAGAATGAAGAAGAGGAATGGAGTCAATAGCAGGGGATGTGGGTACTAGAACGGGTGTTTCACCTTATCCGCAGCTGATGCCTTCTGACGCTTTGGTGTCCACTGGTTCTTTTTCACCGCCGCCCCCTTGAAGTTCTTCGGCTGACGAGTTTGCCGCAACAGCGACACGCAACAGCAACGAGAACAACCACACAACAAACATTCCTGTGCTTTCTGGGGGGCGCTAAGTGAGGTTCGTGTTTACGTGGCTCGAAAAACGCACAATTGGAAAAGGGGGGGGGAAGGGGAACACACGAGCACAACACACACACACACACACACACACACACAAAATATTGAGGGAGCACAAAAACAGATAGAGAGAAATAGAGAGAGAGAGAGAGAGAGAGAGAGAGAGAGAGACTTACAACGAATTCTTTCTTCTGTCCTGGTACTCCCTTCGGCTGTATCCATGAGGGAAACAAAGCATTCAGCCTAAATCAACCCCCCCCCCTTCTGTGTGAGCTCTCTCTCTCTCTCTCTCTCTCTCTCTCTCTCTGTGTGTGTGTGTGTGTGTTAGCTATTATCTGTTTCTTCGTGACACCAAATATCTATTTATACCCTATGATGATGTTGGTTGTTGTTGTCGTTGTTGTTGTTGTTGTGTCGTTCTGGACTCTCTTGCTACTTTCCTACACCGCACACTCTATTATTTTCAAGCCCGGCTCCTACACCTTTTCCTTGAGAGCCCGGCGTCGTGGCTTCTTCAGCTGCTCTTGGGCTCGCTGTTGTTGTTGGTGCTGCTGCCTAGACGCGTTGTCGTGTGGTGAATCGAGCTCCTGATTTTGTCGCATTCTTCACATCAGTATTGAGCTTAATTTTCGTTGTTGTCAATAAGATATCTCTGGAGGTCTGAAGCGTATGAAAGACACCTGCCATCTATACGCTCACACCAGCATATGATATCCATGCAACTGGCTCCAACACGCCAACACGCGCGCTGCATGTGTGTAATATATTTATTATTACCATGAAAATTAATATTTTGTGATGTCGCTCTTTGCCAGCTTGCACATACTGGTGCTACTACTACTACTAGTACCACTACTACTGCTACTACTACTACGTGGTCATCATCGCTGAAGAACTCCAGAGCCTTGTTCTTTTTGTTCTTGTTCTTCTTACCCCCACCTTGCACCCCGACGATTAAATTGCCCTGCTGCCCACTGTTTATTAACACGTTTGCACATGGAGAAATTAGCAGGTTTAATGTGGTTTATGGGAGCATTCTTGATAGGATAAGGAGGCGGGGGGAGGATGAAGTTACGACAATACGAGGCGTTGTTCTCAAAAAACCTTCGTCTTGTATTGTATATCGAGCTGGCATATACACATTCCTGGCAGGTCTTCCTCCGAATCCCGTGCGGTCCCCCTCCCTCTCCTTCAGGTTTCGCATAGCAACCAAGTAGGAAACAATGTAAGAGAGAAGATATTATGGATACACTCGAAAAGACCAAGAGATGGGATTGAAAAACTCTCATCTGCTCCTCTCTTCTCGTCGGATGTCCGACATGAGAAGAACCGAAACCAGAAAAAATGCAGGCGAAAGCGGGTGGCGCAGCTGAGCGGAGAAGGCGAGGGGGTGGGGATTAGATTTAATCGCCGGAAGAAGCTCGAAACGCGTTGCCGATGAGATCTATATCCAAGAACGCTCCCGCATCACGGGGAAATGCTCCCGTAAACATGAGCTCTTGTCTCCAGGGGGAGCACGCAGAGCATTCAGAAAGGGAAACAAATATGAGATAACAGCTTGCCGATTTCGCATAAAATACCACGACGAAAATCCTAACAAACAGAGGATTCGTGGCATGCGACAACAAATACTTCCTGCCGCTCCCGGAGTGCTCCAGCGTTTCCTTGCCGGATCTCGGCAAACCTAGTCTTGAGATCGATCCGGCAAGCCGTTCCGCGAGATGATTTCCCCTGGATTTTGACCGTGCGACATGGGAAATCGGTCGTGTTCTTTACGCATTTTGCAAGCCACTTTTTTCAAATCGCGCACATCCTAACAGAAACCTCGCCCCGAAGTTCCAGCTGAGAGCACAGGGGGGCGGCGGCGACGACTCATGGCGGCTTGCCGCAGCGGGACACTGCGCCCCCGCCGCAACCATGAAAATCGGACGCGTTGGCTTATAACTGTCATGCTCTTCTCTCTTTTGTGTTCCTGTTGGCTGGCCTTCCCTGCAGGGAGGGTGGGCGAAGGCCTGGCTCGGAGGAATAGACGTCGATCAGCGATGGGGGCTGGAAGCGAGGGGAAACATTATGATACTCGATTGGCTAGTCAAAAGTGGCCATTCCTGATGAACAAACGCGGCGGTTTCTCATCGGCAACGGCTGAGGCTCTGGTCTGCCCCACACGACTTTTCGATTGACCTGCGGAATATGAAGGGAGAGGAGATACGAGGGGGGTGTAAATGAAAGGAAACACGACGATGGGGGTGGGAAGGGAAGAGATAGGTAGATAGATAGATACATAGATAGATACATAGAGAGAGAGAGAGAGAGAGAGAGAGAGAGAGAGAGAGAGAGAGCAAGAGAGAGAGATGGATGCAAAGGCGGAGACGATTATCTGCACGTCCTGACTTTTTGCTCTCAGCAGCACACGCAGACGTCGAACTGCGAAGGGATGCGTGCCCTCAACATCAGTGATGGCGCGAGAGAAGAGACTGCTAGACCAGTAGAAGAAGGGGGCAGACCGTCGCCAGTAGAAATAGGCGTGTTCGGTAGGACACCTCTGCATATTGCAGCGTCAAGAGGGGATATTCGAGAGATCCAACACCTGTTGGCGAAGAATGGGGTAGCTCACGCGAAATTCGAGGTGTGGGTTGATTGGGTGGTCTTTGATTTCCCGTTGTCCTTGTTTGTGCGCTGATTTTCAAGGCAATACTACTGTAGTCATGTCAGTACACTGAAGATGGGAAAGCATGCTTCCTCTGCACATTTCATCTGCAGCTCTCTCCATCTATCTTTCTTCCTTTTCTTTCACTCTGATCCTTCTGAGAGTCTCACTGACTGTGGATGCGTGTGCGTGTGCGTGCGTGTGTGTGTGCTCTATACCTTGTCTTCCCTTCAAAGGTGAATCGAATGAATGACGCAGGAGAGACTGCTCTGTTTGAGGTCTTTGCCTAGCTTAGAGATAAAACAAGTGTTGGTTTCCCCTTTTATTTTACCACCTTCTTACCACAACAGTAACAGTAGATAATTGGAATAATAATATGAACAGTCTCGAACAATTTCTTGTAATCTCCGCCCTAAGAGCTCTGGTTGAGATAGCATATTCTGTATTTTCGCCTTTCTTTCCAAGGCTGCTCGCCAAGGCCATACAGAAGTAGTACGAATCCTCCTTGACAACAGTGCTAACGTCGATAAGGCAGATAACGAGGGTCAGATTCACACACATACACGCATACATACGCACGCATACACACACACACACACACACAGAGAGAGAGAGAGAGAGAGAGAGAGAGAGAGAGAGAGAGAGAGAAATATTTTATGTACACAGCTAAAAATATATACGAACATTATCAGGTGTATATTTGTGCTCACACGACCTTTTACCTTTTCATCCTCTCAGGAAACACACCCCTGACAAAAGCCGTGCAGCTGAGTAGGGCAGATGTCGTGGAGGTCCTTGTCGAGCACGGGTCGCTGATGACGCATATAACTGCAGCAAATGCTATAGACGCTAACGAGTAGCGCATTTCCCACCGCGAGCAAGTGCCAGTGAAATGTTTGAATAATGGGTGTCTGGAATGACTGCTTTGGATGGGGAAGTTTATGTTTTCTGTCACTTGTTTTTGCGATAACAGAGCAAACGTAGAGGCCTCAGTACCCGGGAGAAAGCTCACCCTCGTCCATATTGCAGGTCAAAGCAATTTATACATAAATACATATACATATGGAAATGTCCTTATTTGATGACAGTTGGAAGAAGATGAGACTGATATTCTGTATTCTGAAAAACGTGTTGCTTATGGTGCGTTGGGGAACATAATTTTGGCCTTCTAGCTGCAAATGGCGACGCTCCTACCTTGCAGGTGCTTGCTGCTGCTGCCAACATGCTGCTTCATGATTGTCTATAGTACATAGCGATTATAGCTGTGGGGGGGTGGGGGGGGTGGGGATGTTTACATTCATCGGCTTTGTTTGTGACGGTTCTCCTGCCTGTGATAGGTGTTGTGCGAAGCATTAGGCAAAGAACGGCTCGATAGGTCTCATACCCCCCCCCCCCCCCGTTACAATGTTGCCTTACATTTCTTCCCCTCCACAGGCTACTCCACGAGGGTACTAGAACTCAAGAAGAGGGCAGCGAGGATGACAGCAATGACGACAACGCTGCTGCTGGTCATGATGACGAAAGCAGCGTGGAGGCCGGAAGTGGGTCGGAAGAAGCTAGAAGGTGCACGTATTCTGTTTACAACCAAACCACTCTATTCATTGTAATCACGACGTTCGTTGCTGTTGTTGTCGTTGTCGCTGTGTTTTTGTAAGTGTCAGTTATCATCGTCGGGATGTCCTTTATGAGCGGAAGAGGCTGATGGGTCCTTTGGCCTTGGCTACATACGCACGGTTTACCTCCCCTCACGCCCCCATCTCTCCCTCTTCTTATCGCCTCCATCGACAGCATTTGATGGGCTTTGAGTTCTTCTTTCCATTTCTTCTATCCTGCGTGTTTCGACTCGCTGTCTTAATTTTTCTCTGTCCCCTCCCCCCCCTTCTCTCTCTCTCTCTCTCTCTCTCTCTCTCTCTCTCTCTCTTTCTCTCTCATGCAAACCCGCCTCTGGAACTTTGTGAGCAGGTCGATAGAGTGTATGCGCATTCTCCTGTCATACGGCGCACATCCAGATGGATATATTCCCGATGAGTCGTTTCCAGGTAACCAACCGATGAGCAGAACGTGTTAAACTGCTTGGCGCTCTGTCGCTGTTAAGTTTAGGGGTTTTCGGTAATTTTGTGCTGCCGCTTCAAGTCATATTTGCATAGATTAAGGCGCAGTATTTCAACTCTGTAAGTGTTGAGGGATGTGGGGAAACATGAGAAGGGGGGGAGGGGGGGAGATTCTACGACAATGACTGCGTCGTGCTATAGAAAAAGGAATTCCTCCGTAACGTTTCTTTTAATTGATGGCCTCGAGATGGTATTCATCGTTTATGTTTCCACACGCTCAGGAGGCCAGGGGAGGTGGCAAGTAACAGCGCTCTCAGTTGCGATTAGCGAGGGGTGGGACAAAGCATGCTCGAGTGTGCTGCAGAGAGAGCATTTTTTGATGGAAAATTGACCGGAATGACACTCACTCACCCTTCACCGCATACTCCCGCAACTATTTTCTGGGCCGAGAATTATATATTTGCCGTTGTTCTCACGAGTTTCAACATCCTCAAACGCCCATGATAGTGTACGCGTCCGTACATCAACATCATCATCATCATCATTATCATACAATTTCGACTCGAAATCAGGTTCTTAGAGGGCGTGATCGAGCTGATAGAAGCTGGTGCTAGCCTAGACCAGCAACCGCTAATGAAAGCTTCACCTCTCAGCATCGCCGCGCGCTACGATAAGGTAGTGGCCGTCGAGGCTCCATACATCACAGAATGCCATATCAAACGAGACAATGGAGAGCCGGGAAGGGAGCGGGAAGGTTGGGGGGGGGGGGGGGCTTGAGATGCAACGACATTCGAGTTCTGACTTGATGATTGTGGTGCACTCGCCTACTCCGTTTTCCCCAGGTTGAAATCGCGGAATATCTGTTGGAGCAGGGGGCGAATGCTAATGCCGTCGATATTGTGGTCATGATTTTCTTATTCCATTCAAAATAGAGAGGGGGGGGGACGAGGGGTAGTGACAAACGGAATCGATGATAGACTCCCTTGGGGACACATCCAGTATATTGAGGGGCTGCTACTGCGACGCATCGTGAGTTCCGCGCGTGTTGTTTCTAGCCATCGTTGCAAAATATCAACTGAATGTCAGCGTCTTTCTCATTTTATTTGCGTTGATATGTGTCTGAGCAGACAGGGGAATCCTGCATCCACACTGCGAGTCGATACGGCGCGACCGAGCTACTGACGATGTTAATTGAGAAATATGAAGGTCTGCTTTGACATCATTCTGGGCGGGGGAGGGCAATGTCATCATGACGTCGTCGTGTGATGAGCTGATTCCTCGCGTCTTTCTATATCTTGGCTTTTACTATGCCTCTCCACTTAGCTGACCCATGCTTAAGAGCGGAGTCGACGCTCAGAACGCCTTTGGTAAACACAGCGATTAGTTAATGAATGCCTGACCTAGACGATGAGACTGATGTATCTTACGGATATGCTTCAACATCGACATATCACGATAGCATGAGGCGTGTGGGCAAGGGCACCTAGGTTGTGCGGAGATTCTCATTCGGAGCGGCGCGGACGTCAACGCTAGGGACGAGCATTGGTAGGGGGGTTGGGGGGGGGGGGGAGAAAGCCGCGATCGCCATGCATTGTTTTTGTTTTTGATTGTTTGCGAAATGGAAAGGAGAAAGACGTAAAGAAGTAGCAAGGGAAACATCTTTAATTGTTCGCGTTGATGAATGAGGCCAAAATCGTCATATGCACGTTGCGTGATCTTCAATGAACGAACGACCTCAGTATCTCAGCTCTTTGTTGCTGCTGCTGCTGCTCCTGTGCATTCGATGTTTTTTGCGCGAAATTCCTCAGGTTGACACCTCTGATGTGTGCCGTTGGGTGCGCATCCAAACACAAGGCTCGCAGAAATGGACGGAGAAAGGAAGAAGCTGCTGCGAGAGACAAAGGTCTTGCAGTACTGGGCGTCCGGCAAATCTTTTGTAAAGTGTTTGTGGAAGAACGTACGGGTGGGGGGTTAGGCAATGGGCGGGCAATTTGCATCCCTTTCTGTCAAAGTTAGTGGAAATATACGCACGTATCTATGTGTAGTATTTGGAATACTACAGCAATTGCCTCTGCATCTAATGCTGTGCTGTCCTGAAATAGGAGCTGCTACACGAGAAGTAGCTTGGACTTATCGTTCCATTGTTGCGTGGGCGTTCTCACGACTCTTCCTCTCCCTTCCTTTCCCCCTCCCCTCCCCCTGCCTTATATGTGTAACGATCCAGGAAGCAAACAGGAGTCGGCACTCATTGCGCTTATCTCCCTGCTAATAGCTCACGGCGCGCGTACGTAAAACACATATGAGATGAAAATCTCACTGTATCATAAGTGAGGAGACGCTCTGAATAACTCACTCTTTCCAATAATTTATTACAATTATATATCATGTACACACTATACATTTGTGAAAACATATATATATATCGCTTAGATGTGGATCTTGTGAGCAAGGATACGTCCTCTACGTGCCTCCACGCAGCCTGTGAAACAAATTCGGTGCTTCAAGGAAAACAAGGGGGGGGGGGGAGGGAGGTAGGAACAGGGGGCTATTTTTGAGACGTTCACTTCAACTTTACACTTCGAAGCACATACCCCGTGCTTAAGTTTCGCACAAACCCCACCCCCCTCCTCTCCTTCCTAATTGAATGCTTTCCAAATCAGGTGGAGATCCTAGAGTTGATAGCGAGGAAGCTCAAGTGTAACTTAAAGAGAAGTAAAGTGATTCTTCATGCGAGAAGATCTGATGGGGCTACCCCTCTAGCAGTGGCAACCTCGGTAATATGCCAACGTAAATGTTAACCCCCCGGGAGGGGCCAGGGGGGGGGGGAGGAGGAGTGGCACTGATGTTGTAAAGAAGATATATTGATTTTTCAGTGGATAATCTTGAGATAGTTTGCGTTAAGATCTGTACCGTTCATGACCTTTTGCCATACACCATTCGGCGTTTCTAGCTGTACACGATGTGTTAATCTTTACGTGTTAGCTGTGCTTCCATTTCTTCTATAATACCCTCTCCCCCCCTCCCTTTTTCTCGTTTGCTCTTCGGTGCGCTACTGTCTCTTTGGCTCGAAGCACGCTAATTACAACTGCATGGTAGTTGCTTCCTGATAGCGGCGCATCACGTTCATTCTGAGAAAAATAGCGAAGCGCAGGCAAATAACGCATACACAAAACGCTCGCAGACACTATATCTGCTCTAGATAAGTAAATTCATAAACAGAATGCATTTTATACAAACATATGCATCACCACATATGCACAACATTTTGTTCCCGATCGTCGAGTAGGGGCATTGGTTGACGCCGTTAACGCGCGATTTTCCGCCACAATCAGGATCAATAAGAAAGCAGACCTCCGAAGGTGAGGGCTGGTCCCGACAGGAA
>ADNK01003349.1:0-15841 GCA_000320545.1 Bigelowiella natans CCMP2755 | reverse complement strand
GGAGGGGGGGAGGGGAGGGGGGGGGGATAAACTTTCAAAAATTGGAAACTTCATAGTACTCGTACAATTACTACTCCTACTATTACCAATGCAAATACCTGCTCTCACCATAGCAGCCGTTACCTCGTCATTGCTGTCACTAAAGCTGCTGCTACTACTACTCCTACTACCACCACTACTACTGTCGGTACCCCCAGTCTGAAACATCATCATCCACTCTTCTAATTCGTTAGAGTGAGGAGAAGAACCACCTTCTGTTGTGCTGCTGCTACTGCTGTATAGCACTGAGCTATTAACTACTCTAGCTGATAGTGATACTGCTTTCGCCACTGTCTCGTCGATGATGTTAGATGCAAGTGAGGAGGAGGATGTAGAAGACGACGAGGAGGAGGAGGAGGACCGAAAAGTAGAATTGCCAAACCTCTCCAGCACCCAAAATCCGAACACTTGTTGATGGTTCAACAACAATCAAATCATTCAAACAGGGACGATCAATCATCAAATCATTTAAACATGAGACAGCGACAATACATCGATGATGACACCTACTGAAGGATAACTAAAAATGTCTCTTGGAAATGGATTAAAATGTTAAAAAACTTTCCGCTAAAGACACACGGTTTATTACCCGCCACCACCACGAAAATGTCTACTACAATTTGCTACTTGGTTGGTTCTATAGACAACCATCATCTTTACTTCTCATCCATATCGTTACTATGATTAAGTTACTACTTGGAGCAAGAGACTGAGAAACTCGAGACAGAAGCGCAAAGGCGCCATAGATAAGAGCCGGAATAGGATGCCTCCTTATGATGATAACATGCAATATGATGATGATGATGATGATGATGATGATGATGAATGTTTGAATCGTAAAGCTACAAGAAAATGGAGGTTGAAAGTACTAACCTTTTGTTCAATACGAAGTCCTCATCAGCCAGGTCACTTATCGATAAATCTATCAGCTTACACACTCCTGTATCACCACGCATACAGTATTTCAGTACCCCAACACAAGTTCGTATATTGTTGATTTGGATCACAGTCGCATTAGGATCTTATCTGCCACCTTCTGTATATATGCGATTAAGAGCTAAAAATCCCGCCACACAATACGTGAAGTTTTCTCCAAGCTGCCAGAAATAGTGCAAAACACAAAAAATGCATTTACAAAGCCAAAACTATTAAGTTGCATTCACACGCCATATTACTCGTGCATGTAAGAAGTAGTTATCGAGGTATTGACTCGGTCATCATCATCATCATCATCATCATCATCATATCAGTGTAGTAGCTTTACACTACCATTACTATTTTTTACCCATAGCATAATCGCGGAGGATGTTAACTTGAGGAGTAGCAATACAAGAATGATCTTGTGCAATCCGAATATAGGTACCCACTTGATGATGATGACGATGATATTAGAATCAAAGACAAGCATTCTATATTCATTATTGGGGTGATGATAGTAGTAGTATAAGCGACAACATGATGCTAACAGAGAGTAGCGTCTATACTCTATTTCCTATAGCAAAACAACTAATTTTACTAGTTTTCTTCCTTAATTCTAGTAATGAATCACACACCTGCAAAAGTAGCCAATTGTTGATGTGCGGCATGAGGAAAGATAACATCACAAGGATGCAGGTCCAAAACCTAAAATAATGATAATAATCATAAAAGTAAAGAGGGAATTGTTGGGTAGAGATAAGGAGCCGTGTCAGGGCAATAAGCCAGAATGCTGATGATCAGCACACATACAATCATCTCTGAGAGAATGAATAATAATCCAAATTAAAGTAATGATTCCTGCATCACCGCTTCAACACCTCCTCTTCCCAATAATCTTACTGTTCCTAGCTCTGTTTACCATCGTCGTTATCATCATCATCGCCTTCAAATAGCATGCATACATATCTGC
This sequence comes from Bigelowiella natans CCMP2755, assembly GCA_000320545.1. Taxonomy (NCBI): domain Eukaryota; phylum Cercozoa; class Chlorarachniophyceae; genus Bigelowiella; species Bigelowiella natans. The sequence goes on along the minus strand of ADNK01003349.1, from coordinate 13,914 downwards.
TGCTAATTCTGGTGGTGGTGGTGGTGGCGGTGGTGATACAATAATAACCCATGCAAATCTACTCGTCCTACACAAACTACACTACTACTATTATAACTAATACACGACTAGAAATAATACATACTTCGAGATTTTGTCGCCCAGAAGCAATGCTATGAACACTGGGAACATACTGATCACGGACGGCCACAACAAACGATGACAACGAAAAAGCAGTGGTAGTAGTAGTAGTTGTAGTAGTAGTAGTAGTAGTAGTAGTAGTAGTAGCAATAATAGCAGTAAAAGGCAGCATCAGGTATTGAAGTTGTAAGTAGTGGTACTACTACTGCTGCTGTTACTATGATGGCCAATCACCTCCTTACACACACACGCAAATACACACCATCCAACCTGGAATTGAAGTGGCAGTGAAAGCATTGGAGAACTAATGAACAACAATAGCCATTACAGATATCATTGTCAACGTCGTTGTTCTCGTAATCATCAATATCATGAATCGATTATGTTTTGGTCTTTTGCTCCGCCATCAAGACAAAATTTCCTTCGATGTGAGCAGCAGAACTATGATGTAGTTGTCTCTTATGTCCGACCTCAAACTCAAATATACCCAAAATCATGTTTTTCATCTCCTTCTTTCTCCTTGATATTCGGTGTCTTCTTTTCTAATACAAACTGCTACACCGTTGGTACTTACCATTTACGATGTTCATCCAGCGGAAGTTAGGATTCTATCAGAAAGACGTTATTGTTTATTAATTTTATTAGAATATCCGCAGAACTATAAATAAACACTCGAATGGCAAGGTGGGTCATAGTTTCAGGGACATCTCTATCTTGACAGTATAAATATATAAGAGACATTTTGCCTTTACCTTTGAAATAACGGTAATGAAGTCTCGGAATGAAGTTTGCGGCGCCGATTTCTTATTTTGTGATCGTTTTTCAGTTGCAGCAACGATCACATCCGGAGAAGAAGAGGAGGTAGTAGTAGTAGTAGTAGTAGTAGTAGTAGAAGAAGAAGATGACGACTCCGTTTTTGTACTAGTTTTCTTTTTGAGGGATAACTGAAGTTGGTTTTGATTTTTATTGGAGGGGGGTGAGATGGGAGAATTATTAGATCCGAGGAGAGACATATTCTTAAGATGGTGATGATGATGATGATATCCTGGCTGTTTATTTCTTCCTAGTTTTTGCAGCATCTTTGTGGCGAAATAGAAACCGAACCCTAACAGATAATGGAAATAAAAGTAATAATAAGATGATAACAATACAACGATATAATTCATTTGTCAGGTGTGAATATTTACCACAATACAACGATATAAATTCATTTGTCAGGTGAATATATTTACCACAGAAGATTGCTAGTCCGGCACAGTAAACTCGAAACAGTGTTAGCGGATGATCTCCATTGTATGAGGAGGAGGTCCCTTGTGAGTAAAGTACGTGCGACACCCCTACAGATCCAGATGCTGCCATGCTGAAGATTGAAGCGTACAAGGAAAACCGTGCTCGATTTCGTGACGAAATTGTGTACTCAACTGAATTACAAAAGAGAGTGTTAGCCCGCCCCTTATAATTAATGATAAATCGCTGCAAGCCGAAAACATAGAAATCCAACTAGGCATAAAAGATATCATATTATCTGATATAGTTGAACTTACCAAGCATTGCATGTAGATGGAGATCCACAAGGGTTAAGAAGGTGTCGTACACGCACAGAGAAATAAGGAACCTACACCACAGGGGGGGGGGGGGGAGTAAGTTTCAAAATATTTTAGATAGTGCTTAAGGTTCAATATTTACTGAATTCCTGGATATGGTAACTTCATCCAGAAAAATCCAAAGGTGATTGCCAAGAAAACACCTGATTCGTGGTAAAAATTGATGATTCGATTCTCTCCCTATATTGACAGTCGTAATGATAATAAATAACCTGCCCTTGAAAGTGTCCGAACTCTTTTCTCCCTCATATTTGTTGTGCTTTGAGATGATGAGCTACTTCCATCTCGAGCTACAATGTTGTGCTTATCTAAAGGAGTAGAAAGCGAATTAGATAGGCGCATGTTGTGCCCATGATCGATCAGCATTTATGTATAGAATAGCACCTGATATCCATCCGAATAAGGGATCGTTTATTGAGTTCCAAATCATAAAAACTAATTGACTCCAGTAGAACCATCCCTGATAGCATTAAAAATATGAAATGTCTACAAAATCTTTCCTTTACAAGTAACGCTGAGGAGGACTGACTGACCTGCCCGATCTTGTAGCATCGAAGAAACACAATGCAATTATGAACTAGGAACACATTGTGCATTGCCAGCTTGCAGAAAGTAAGAATCCCAAAAAGTACTGCAGGATCGTACACTACAGCCAAGGCAGCTGGTGCAGGTTTGAGCGCCTTCTTCCCCATTATGTGTCGGCCCTCTTGCTGGAGCAGGGCTTGAATGGAGCTCAGAGTAATTACTGTATAAGTAGCAGCTTTCTGGTCCATGTCGTAGACAAGAATCATTGGGGAATAACGCTCTGCGACAAACAATACCTCACATCACAGTTGTTGTTAATGTTGTGCTGGTAGCCATTTGTGATTTCCTTCATTGTTCCGAGTTATTTAGTGACTAGATCTACGAGCTCGTACATCATCGAGGGAAGTACTCCCAAGTATTTGGAGGCGTTTTAGGCGAATATACGAGATATTTCAGCAATTTAATTTTTCGGATGAAAAAGAATGGCGCCCCTTCTCCATGGCCAATAAGAAGGCAGGCTTAGCCGACAAAAAAGACGTCTGTACGATCATGATGGGATATTTCTAGCCGGAAGGAAGTTCCTTTCAGCCCCGACCGAAGATATTTGTTTTCAAAGCGTCGTCGATTCTGTAAAGTCAATTTAACGCGTACCTCCTTCCTAGAACTCTGCATCTTCATCATCATCATCATCGGTATGATTCCGAAATACTGGTTCGGAGGGCAAAAATATGTGTTTGTATCGTTTCTTCTCCTAGCCGAACATCGTGTATCCTTTGTTTTGGAGTGGTATAAAAATTTCCCTGAAGATCTAAACATTCAAATCTCTTTTCCCGGAAAGATATTTTTGCAGTGCGTTGGGCCTGCTTCCGAATTAATATTGTGTTGGCTAGGTATTCGAGGGGGACACTGTGTAGAGTAACGAAGAAGGTTATCAAACCGTTGGTAAAAAGCTTGATGACAGCTTGTAGCTGTGAATGACAATTACAGCAAAGGTTCTTCTTAATCCGTCAGCTGTGGCATCGTCATCGGCAACAACATTTGCGAAACGTCGCAAGTAGAACACGTCGGTTCCATGGCTGCTGCTGCTGCTGCTGCTGCTACTACTGCTGCTAAAGTAGATCCATCCACTACTACTGTTAGTATAAGCGTAGCTGATCGTAACAGGGCGGTTAGTGAAAAGGAGGTTGTGCATCCGGGGATTATGATTAATTCTGAAGCAATGGATCCCATCATCACCATCAACACGACGACGCCACAAGGGGGTGCTAAGCACCACCAACAGTTCAATTCGAACACACAACTTCCACAAAAGCGAGCAGCAACATCACGCACATATAATTTGAAACGCAACCCCGATCAGTGTCCATCATCATCATCATCAGCAGCAGCAGCAGCATCAGCATCATCCTCAACAATGAGCAGCTCAATGGTACACACGTTTGACGTTAAGCTCCCCGAAGGAGCAAAACCGGGTCATACAATAAAAGTCAATTATTGTGGGGCCATTCTCCCAGTTGTTCTGCCACAGGGGATTCGAGCTGGTATGATTCTTCTCTTGCGAACATGTGATAGACATATGATCATCATATTAATATCTGTGTACTATGTGCGGTGATAGGTATTGTGAATAGATTGTCAGCCTCAATTCCTATAGCATGGGCCGCCTATCCGTCGCCGTTTCCACCTCCTGTTTATCCCTCCGCAGCATTCCTTCTTCCACACTACTATCAAATAAATCCATTCAAAACCACATACACCAGCATACCCAGCCTTGGTGCCGCGAAAAAACTACTGAGCAGTTTACCATCAGTAACCAACTACAGTGGCCTCAACGTCTTGGGCGCTCCTACCCCTATTATCCCCCCCTTAAACCAGCAGTATCGTCATTATTCCAATCACTTCAGTAGCTATAATAAGAAATCCTCAACGTCGTCTATCTGCTCTCCGCCTCATATGAGTAGTAGTAGTAGTAGTAGTAGTAGTAGTAGTTTCATTACACCGCAATCATCCTCCATTAAATCGTCCAACCCAGATGTTACAGCGGGGGGAGCATCATCAAGTAACAGTGGTGCAAATATCTTTCCCGTCAAACCAAAAACGTCGCTACAAGTAGTAGGAGCGAGGGCAAGAGCGAATGGGAGGTCTCCAAACGCAGAAGCAGCAGCTGCAGCAGCACCAGAAAGATCGACAGCAACTCTGATGAAAGCAGGCTACCCTCATGATCCTCCTCCTCTTCCTCCTCCTCCTCCTCCTCACCATCATAATCTTGAACCACAGCACGCTGCTGCTGCCGGATCAATTACCCTTCAAAAATCTGATTTAGACGTGATTCCTGCTGTTCTGAGCCTCTCTTGCAAGCCAACCGTTCAGTTACCACAACGACGGTCATCGCTAAGAACAACGAAAACATCATCATCACCATCATCATCATCAACAAGAATAAATCGAGTTAGGGTCAGAGAAGTCGCAACACCACGCCAGCCAACAGCAGCACTATTGCGCAAGAACAATGGCAGCAAATCATCTACATCTTCTTCACGTCGTCGTCCTCCATCATCAATGCACAACAGCATCCGCAGCAGCAGCAGCAGCAGGAAAGAGCATCTTCCTCTCGGGCTTGTCTCTTTATCCGAGAAAGTAAGACCCTCAAAGACATGGCGACAAAAGTGGAAGGTGATCTGCAATAGACTCGTACCAGAAAGAGCTGAGAACAGAATAACCGACCTATCTCGAAGAGAGGAAATGCGACGCCTCTTAAAACATGCTTTACTATCTGCCAATGCTGATTGTAGTCGTAGCAAGCTGCAAACAGACAACTTTGAAGCAAATGATACAGAGACAGCAGCAGCAGCAGCAGCAGCAGCAGCAACCAGACACAGGAAGAGGAAGGGGAAACAGAGAAAGAAACGCTCCTTAGTTGTAGAAGTCATGAAAGAAGGCAGAGACTTGTCACCTACAAAGCAGCAGCACCACCACCAAAGGAAGAGAAGGCGGAATAATAAGAGATCCCATCATCACAACCAGCATGCTGCTGAAGAAGGGAACCAAGAAGAAACAGCAATCCATTTATTTGAGAAATTTACCATCTTTTGGAATGTGGAAGGGGATACGAACGAATGGTACCCGGCCATATGCACAGGCCTCCCTATGGAAGATCCAGAAGGAAGGTACCTATCAAGCAATGCTAGCAGCACCAGTAGTAGTAGTAGTAGTAGTAGTAGTAGTAGTAGAAAAAGGAGGAGGAGGAGGAGGAGAGGGTAGGGAGGAGAAGGGTTCTTGGTGGTTGCGATATTCCATCATCATCATGATCATCATCATCATCACCATCATCATGATCGTGGGCATTATTATCTATCAGGGGGAGATATTGTTTCGAGTACGATGATGGGTCTGAAGAGTGGGTGGACGTTCCTGTGCTTGTTAGAAGCGGGCACATAAAAAAGTATGGTGATAGCGATGATGCAGATGATAACGACACCAAGAAGAACGAGAGCAAGATCAGAAACACGAAGAACAAGCGACCCTACTACGTGGAGGTACTAACAGTATTTCTTCTTCAAACATCAAATCTCCATAGTTGTTGTTGTTCCTAGCTGAAGCAGCAGCATGTTGTATAATCACCATCCTCATCATTGTCTGCCATCAATATTTCTTAGAAAAATTCTTTAAAGGGAGAGGAGAAGCAGTCGGCAAAGAAGAAATCTAGGCGCCATCACATGACGATGAAAAGCGCTGCTGCTGCTGCTGCTGCTGCTACTACTGTCGCTACCAATACGAAATTGAGAAGATCGAAGAGGAGTAGCCTGTCTTCTCGTCCTACTAGATGAAGAAATAAGGATGATGTGGAAATTGTGAGCAAAAACTACCGCTGCGACAGCTGAGCTGATGCAAATAGAAGAAGAAGAAGAAGAAGAAGAAGAAGAAGAAGAACCTGAAAAAGAGTAGAGAGAATGAAAAACAGAAGATGACAGCGCATATCAGCGACAACATCGAAAAGCTGCCTACAAGGCTTGTCAGAAAAAGGAGACGAACCATAGCAAGTTAGCAAGGTGTGTCGTAACGATTTCGAACGATGCTCAAAAAGTATATGCAGAGTTTTACATGACGGAGTGAGGTTATAATACCCAAGGCAAGTACAAGCTTCTAACACGCAGATATAGAACCTATGATCCACAATTACGATATATGCAGCTGTACATATATATATATATATATATATATATGTTTATAAATATGTAGACAATGACTTGCTGAACTGTGTAGTAACCGTGCCAAAGTTTTCTTTTAACGTAGCATGAAACGCAGTGTAAGTCCGGTTGTTCTAGTGTTGTAAACTTATGGTTCAGGTTGACACCTATCTGAGCGCTATTTCAAGATTTGTGCATGCTAGCATGCCACATGCACATGTGTGTATAGCATGCATGGCTACATGGGTGTGCGCATGCACATCGCACTCATCTAGATATCTGGCCTGAGTCGATCTAGCGATCTAGCGATGCTAGCTAGCTAGATACGATCAGCTACTCATCCTCATGTCATGCATGTTCTATGGGATGTTTTGTTCGATCGTTATTCATTCTTAATGAAAGTTAAACGATGCGCGTTGCACGTTACTATAAATGCACAAGCCGAGCGCAAATGACGCGTTTTAGCGCTCGCTAGCAGCGTAATAGCGTAGCTCGCAATATATAATTATAATCTAGCAATGCAAGCATGCTAGCATGCCTTGCTATGACTTGCATGACTGCGTAAAACTTTTAAGACTTTATGCTCGAGCAAGTCTGCATCAGTCTAGCAGTGCATGCGCATGCATGGATCCCATCTACGACATCATTTTAGTTTGCACATATGGCAATAGATCATCTGGCGACGTAATGACAATAAATTTAATGTGCTTCATTACGATACATCTCTAGATGTCGCCATCGTTAGATCGATCTCTGGTATGGCGTGCCGCGGCGCACTAGAGCTCGATAATAATAGTAAGCACATGCTAGTAGGATGATCCAGATGATGATGCACCATTGTCAACTACACCGGCGCAAACAAAATGTTAATCTATCCCATCACACATGTTAGGGCAGTCTACACGATGCCAATTGTCGTCATTATGTACAAAATTGTCTTCTTATGAGATCGAACTTATGTGGAATAATCACCATGAGTGACTCCTTTTTCGCATGCATTCTTATAATATTTTGCAAACTACCCATTATTATGCTTTGTAAGCCAGAACAACTATGACTCCTCAATTTCCAAGTTCCTGCATGTAATCTTGCCAGCACGTCATCTCAAATTTGGTTGGATTCTTCTCAAGCCAGACAAGCGAAGCAACAAGCAAACTTGCGACTTTCAAGTTGCTGATTAACGAGACGTTGAAGTCCACTGCAGTACGACGAATCCTGTGATGATGATAAATGAGGCTCAATGCGAATATAATCGTTCTCAACAAGGGTTATAGTAGTAGTAGTAGTAGTAGTAGTAGTAGTGGTAGTAATATTAGCACGTTGTTGTGTGTTATTGCTGTGTTATCAATATAATACCTGTAGCCATCGGTTAGTTCCTGTTGTCCAAAATGCTCAGGAATGTTGATCAGCAAGTCAATCTTGCCATCCTTGAGGTACGTGATAATCGACGGTTCTTGGTTCTGCGAGGGCTTGTACACGAGAGTTGCTTTAACTCCGTTTTTATTGAGGTACTCTGATGTCTTCTTTGTAGCGAAGATCTTGTAACCGAGCTTAATCAGCTCTCGAGCGGACTCCAAGAACTCAACCTTGCTATGTAGCGGTCCAGCGGAGAGCAGCAAAGTCTTATTCTTAGGAATCTTGAACCCAGTGGAAAGCATTGCCTTGAGGAAGGCCTCCCACTTGTTCATTCCAAAGCAAGCAACCTCACCGGTGGACGCCATTTCTACCCGGAGGACAGGGTCTGCGCCCTGCAGTCTCGTAAAGGAGAACATCGGTGCTTTGATTGCGACATGATCGATGTCGGCCAGATCGATGAGCTTAGGCCTCACGTTCTTCCCAACCATGATGCGAGTTGCCAGGTCAATGAAGTTTACGTTGTACGTCTTTGACACGAAGGGGAACGATCGAGATGCTCGCATATTGCACTCGATGACCTTGACTTCGTTGTCTCGAGATAGGAATTGTATGTTGAAGGGGCCAGAAATCTTGAGAACCTGCAGAACCAATAGAAACCACCAGAGAATGGAAACAAAACGAGGATTTGTGAGCGAAGAGATAGATAATGGTATGATGATAGATATTGATCTAACCATGATTGTGATGATGATGATGATTATCGTCAAAATCTTATCAACCTCCTCCCACCCCCCCTTACTACTATTCTGGTGCTAGTAGTATTGTTAGACGAGAGGATAAATGACAACTCCTCCTCCTCCTCCTCCTCCTCCTCCTCCTCCTACTCTTACCTTGCAGATTTCCTTGGTTATCCTCTTGACCCTTTTGATAGTCTCCACATACAGTTTTTGAGGAGGAAGGATGAGTGTAGCGTCACCAGAATGCACCCCAGCATTTTCGACATGTTCGGAGATAGCATAGTTGATCAAACGTCCATCCATAGCCACAGCGTCCATTTCGATCTCCTTCGCATTTTGAATAAACCTGAGTCAATTCAGCGACCAACTGAGCAATCGGCGATGATGAATACGATTAAAGCAAAGGCCCCTAATATATCCATCATTGAGTAGTGCTGTTATATACCATGATATATAGACCAAAACACCGATTTACTGCTTTACTACACACCGTTCAAAATCTTCATTCCTTACGATGATGATGGTAAACAGCAATATCTCTTCTGAAACAACCCCTTTTTCCTTTCTCCCCCACTCTCTCTCTCTCTCTCTCTCTCTCTCTCTCTCTCTCTCCCCATTAACCCCTCTCTCTTGATAATTTGTAAGTTGATATTACTTGGAGAGGACGACTGGATGTTCCGAAGATAGGTTTGTAGCTTCCTCGATGTAGTTCTTGAGATCATCGATAGAGCGGGCTACATTCATAGCAGCACCACTCAAGACGTAGCTAGGACGAATCAACACAGGATATCCAACTCTTTCAGCAAACAAGACAGCATCCTTCATGTCGGTCACCTGTTATTGGTATTATTTGTATTATTGGTAGTGCTACATCATGGGTGGGGGGGTTTATCATTGTTGCTGATATGCTTGCATGAATTTGCATGAACGGATAGATCCATCTATATCATTTGTGTGTGTATTGATTCATTGATTCATTGGTCTCCTGGACGAGTTTGTTTGTTGTAGGTGAGATGATGATGACAACACTACAACATCATCAAGATCGTGATAATGATGCTGATGATGCTTGTTCCTTCCTCCCTCTCACTGCGTGTTCAACACACCTGCTTCCAAGGAGGCTGGTCAGACCCTATTCGATCCAAAAGCTCCGAGAATCTCGAGCGATCCTCGCAGTTGTCAATGGCATCTGCGCTCGTTCCGAAGATCTTGGCGCCGCTGGCATGCAGCGGTAGGGCAAGGTTATTAGCGATTTGCCCACCAACCGACACGACGACTCCTGAGGCCTTCTCATGCTCGTAGATGTCCAGCACACGTTCCAGAGTGAGCTCTTCAAAGTATAAGCGATCACACTCATCGTAGTCGGTAGACACTGTTTCTGGGTTGTAGTTAATCATAATGGCCTTCCTGTTCAGGTTGCGAAGTGCCCTCAAACAACTCACAGCACACCAGTCAAACTCACATGAGCTTCCGATGCGATACGCACCACATCCTGGTATAGGAAAGAGAGAGAGAGAGAGAGAGAGAGAGAGAGAGAGAGGGAAAGAAACAATTTGATGATAAGTAAAGAGTGGGCGGAGGGTAAATACACATCAGCAGGCAATTGGCATTGATGAGACGAGTGCTGGTAGTAGTAGTAGTAGTAGTAGTAGTAGTAGTAGGTTCAGGGTGGGAGGAGAAGGAGGGATGGTAGTAGTACCTAACACGACAACGCCGCTCTCTTCCCCTTGCTTCAAATCAGGCTAAGTGATAGCAGTAAATGACGATGTGGAGGAGCATTTCAATTTAACAAATAATACATATTGTTTAATCCTTTCATCATCTTCTTCTTTCCACGTAGAATAACAAACAACTGCAAGCACGCACACACACACACACACACACACACACACATACTGATACATGATCTATACATTCACTCACACTCTCCCAAAAAACCTGAGGAACGTCGTTTTCAAGGCCTCCGTAAGTCATATAAAGATAGTTGGTTCTTGCCGGAAACTCTGCTGCCAGCGTGTCGATCTGCTTGACGCAGGGCACAATTCCCATCTCTTTTCGTGTTTTGCGGATGGATTTTTCGTCGGATTTAATCAATCGTGCAATCTGACGATCAGAGAAACCGTACAACTTCGAGGTCCCTTTAATAATATTAGTAATAATAAGATATTGATAAATGACTCGATCATCATTACTGTAGTAATGTCAATCTGATTAGCATACCTAATTCTACTACCACTTCGTTCTCCTTCTCATACTACTCTACTACTACTACTAATAAGTAACAATCGCCTGCTGTCACCACTATTTACTTACTGCAAGTGATCTAACACTCTAATCGTTGATTTTTGTTGTTATTACTCATCGCCATTTGTTTCAGATCTGCCGGGTTCTTGAGCGTCTCGAGGAACTTGTTGATCTTGATGATTCTCTCCAGCTTGCAGAGAAACCAGTTGTCGATACGTGTCAATGCGTGCAGCTCTTTCACGCTATACCCCCTCAGGAGGGCCTCCGACAAAGCAAAGACCCTGAGATCGTTTGGAACATGCAGCTGATCATCGAGATCCTTCTTCTCCATCTTACGGAAAGGCCTAGCTTGGTCAGTTGTCATGTCACCAAACCCATCAACTTGTCCGTTTACCATCCTAAAAGCCTTCTGGAACGTCTCTTCAAAGGTGCGGCCGATCGCCATTACCTCTCCCACAGATTTCATAGCACTACCAATGCCTATTATGGAGACGATGATATCATGATCATGATGATGATGATGATCATGATGATGATGATGATGGCGACACCAATTGAAGAAAGATTAATCGTAGCAGTGAAGAAAATTACGTGTGTGCATCATAATATCAGCCTTGCGTCAGCATGAGCAGCCGGCAGCAGCAGCAGCATCAATACATAATAATGGCATGGATGGATGGATGGATGGATGGCATGACCGATTATTACTACTAGTGGTACTACTATCACTAGTATGGATGGATGGATGGCATGACCGATAATTACTACTGCTACTACTACTATAGTGCAGTACCTGTTGAAACCCGTAATTACTACTACTACTATAGTGCAGTACCTGTTGAGACCCGTGCAAACTTGCGCATATCCCATCTTGGGAACTTGATAACCACGTAGTCAAGTGATGGTTCAAAACATGCAGTTGTTTCCTTGGTGACGGAGTTGGCTATATCGGTTAAAGGAATGCCAAGAGCAAGCTTTGCAGCTACGTAGGCCAAAGGATACCCAGTAGCTTTCGATGCAAGGGCAGAACTACGAGACAGCCGTGCATTCACCTCGATGATGCAGTATTCTTCCGAATCTGGGTTGAGTGCGTATTGGATGTTGCATTCTCCTACGACTCCCAGATGCCTCACTACCTTAATCGCTACCGCACGCAGCTTGTAGTACTCCTTATTGGAGAGGGTCTGGGAGGGGGCCACCACGATGGAATCACCGGTATGAATTCCAAGAGGATCAAAGTTCTCCATGTTACAGACGGTGATGCAGTTTCCTGGTGGTGGTGGTCATGGCGGTGGTCAAGAGGGAGAGGGGGGGAGGAGAAGGAGGAGGGTCAATGAAGCAAATCGTAATTATAATAATAATAACAATAATAATAACATTAAATCGTGAGAAATCATGGACAAACGCTGTCTGTGTTAGATTTGAGAGCATCTTATGACCATTTTCAGTTGGTAACATCATGGATATAATGATGATTATGATCGATCTACTACCTACCTTTGATGTCACGAACCACCTCATACTCAACTTCCTTCCAGCCTTTCAGTGACTTATCAATGATCACTTGTGACGATGCTGCCAAGGCCTTCTTGACCAATTTGATCAAGGCATCCTCATCAGATGCAAACCTAACACAGGAGGAGGTAGTAGTAGTAGTAGTAACAGAATGGTCAATTCTCAGGACCTCAGTGCTGCTACTTGCTAAATGACAACGACAACGACAACGACAGAAGTATTAATCAGATATGCCAGATTGTTGTTGTTGTTGTTGTTTCCCATACATGTATGAACATATTTAATGATGTAAAACGACTACGATGATGCACAAATAATTGATTACACTAGTACCCAGATCCGAGGCCTCCGAGTGCGAACGCAGCCCTTACAAGGACAGGATATCCAAGCTTCTTTGCAGCCTCCACAGCTTGCTCCACCTTAGTAGCGATCATGCTCGGGGCCACATGCTCTTTGATCTCCCTTAGCTTCTCCGCAAACACTTCCCTGTCCTCGGTCGCCTCGATCACCGGCACTTGTGTTCCCAAAACAACCTAAAGATTATACAAACAACAACATTCTCTCAAAAAACAAAACAGCGTATCCACACACACACGCACACCCCACCATCACCATTATCATCACGACCACCACTCATTGGTGCTGTTGGTGGGTGCTAGAGGTTGCTCATTATCTTGTTCTCGTCATGTATACATGATGAAATGTAAAATGATGATCAAAGATGAGCGTTCCTTCACCATTACCAGCAGCAGCAGCAACGAACAACTAATCAGTATATTACCACTCCGTATTTCTCCAAGATGCCTTGATCCCTCAGTTTGATTCCGCAGTTAAGGGCCGTTTGACCTCCAAATTGCAGCAGAATTCCATCAGGTCTTTCCTTCTTGATCACATTCTCGACGTTCTCAGGCAGAATAGGGATCAGGTAGGTGCGGTCGGCCATACCCGAAGATGTCTGAACGTAGTCATAACAATAACAAAAACCGTCATAATGGTCATCTTCAGGAGGTGTGAATGAGGCTAATAGATATTCTATGCTGTTTTGCCCGTTTCTCTCTCTCTCTCCCTCCCTTCTCCACTTTCCTTCCTTTACTTCTACTACTTCTACTACTTCTACTACTACTACTACTACTACTACTACTACTACTACTAGCACCAACCTGGACAGTCGCAATATTGGGATTGATCAGCACGACTTCAATGTTTTCTTCTTGAAGAGCTTTGATCGCCTGGGAGCCTGAGTAGTCAAACTCTCCAGCTTGTCCGATCGATAGACCTCCAGAACCCAGAAGAACAACCTAGTGTGTGTATGTGTGTATGTGTGTGTGTGTGTGTGTGTGCCCCACCATGATGATGATCAACCACATATGATGACGATGATGATGATGATGATGACGATGACGATGATGATGATGATGATTTAGATATATTCAGTTTGCTTAGACAACTACCAACAACACTATTCGTGCAGATAAGAGTAGATTAGCTGTGAAAGTTGGGAGGGGGGGGGGGAGAATAACCGACCGACCTTTTTGACGACAGGCTTGGGAGGTGTCATCTGCGCTGTCTCTAACCTCAACCGTTTCTCAAGCACTGGGAGAGGAACATGACGAATAAGAATGCCGA
>ADNK01003350.1:0-10243 GCA_000320545.1 Bigelowiella natans CCMP2755 | reverse complement strand
TTTTTATTCAGAGTATAAGCTCTCAAAAGCAACAGCAGCGCTGCCCCCTTAGAGTTATTGCTGTTCATATGTGCTAAATCACTTCGTGGGTCGCCGATCGAAAGAGAGAGAGAGAGAGAAATAATTATGATCCTATTAATCCTTGACCAGGAAATGGGGGAGGATATATTTTGTATCTCCAACATATGGTAGTAGATGTTTTAGTTGTAGATGAAAAAATTAAGGGTCCTTTGGGTGGTTTGGTAATAATAAAAGAGTGCCGAAAAAAAAAAAAAAGAAAAAGTGGGCCCTTTTTTCGGGGGGGGGGAGGCCCCCTTAATTTTTCCCGGAAATTTTTTTTTTTAAAAAATCCATATTTAAGGTTTTGGAGGAACCCCCACCCCCTTTCTTTTTTCCCCCCCCCCCCCCCCCTCCACTAAATGAGGCATCCTTTCCATCCAAGGACTTCCGTCGTCGATTTCTTAGCCTATTTACCTGTGAGAATACACACACACACACACACACACACACACACAGGGGTATATATATATATATATATATATATATATATATATAGTACAAGGTTCGACGAGTGACAGACAAGAGCAGCGAATTGGATGTCCTAAATTCTTTTAATTTGATACAACGTCATCATCATCATCATCATCATTACACTTTAATTGATCCTAAATCATACAACCAGCTTTTGCATCTAAATACACTATTCCTTATTGGCCGATATCATCAAATCAATAGCCGTTTGAACGCAGAAGGCGTGATATTGTAGGATATCGTGCGTATATACCACATGCTTACATGCAGTAGTAGGTCTACTACTACTACTACTACTACTACTACTACTACCTGGTTGCTAAACCAATTCGTGCTGCTGCTGCCTTTTCCGTTGTTATTGGTACTCCTACTTTGCTCAAGCAGCATTGGCACCTGCACCAACCACCATCATTGGCCATTTACCAAACAACGATGGATTATATTTCATGCGCTTATTTCGCAAAATCGTTATCACCAGTATCATGAATAAATTGATAAAATAGAAATATAACAGTACTTCCCCATTATCGACTATCTTTCCATGTCTGCAAGAGTAGTAGTAGGTGACTAAGTTGCTGTACCAGGATCAAGAGGAAAAATGTGACAACAGCCATTGTTCTATATTGGGGATTGACGGTGAGAAGAAGAGTGTTATAATGAATGATTAGCAAGTCAAAGCTGTCACATATCTGTTGTAGCGATCAAACTCATGCTAACTACAGGAACCCAATGTGGATGGAGACGAAAAAGCCAAAGCAAGATGATGATAATAACAATAATGATGAGGCTATGAAAAGCACAAAAATGTGTACATAATAAAGGAAAGAAAGACAGACAATGATCACGGATGTGATGCCGCATGATACATATATGCTTTGCACATTTGCGATGTATTATATATTTGCGTGTTTACTATGAATATGCACACACTTAACATATAACTACTTAATGGTGTGAAAACAAAGTTTTATTACCGAAGAAACGCAGATATCGTTTCAATTCTTTCCCCTTGCCTTCGTCCACGCGTAGTAGAAGCTATGTTTGTTTGTCGTGGAGGTTGTTATTTGTTTATCATCAATACGCATGTCATTAGTGCCTGTAGGGTTGCTAGCTTCACAGGTCATAGAATGGTAGTAGTAGTAGTAGTAGTAGTAGTAGTAGTAGTGGTAGTAGTAGCAGCAGCAGGAGGAGGAGGAGTCGTTTAAGAGTGACAAGGCAGTAGTAGTACGCTGCCCTATTGTGTGTAAATGCAGCTAGTAGTAGTAGTAGTAGTTGTTGTCGTTGTTGATGGTGGTGGTGTGGTAGTAGTATAGTAGTATAGAGCACTACATCTTACAAAGTGGTTCTTCTTCGTTATTATTATTATTACTATTATTATTACTATTGTTCTTGCTGCCAATATGCTACAATCTCTATCCGTCTATAGCTACTACTACTACTACTACTACTACTACAACTACTACTACCAGTTCGGAAGAGAGGATCTACTGCAGATTCTCTTACATGCTCAATTATACATTCCATAATGGGAATGCTAGACCAACTTCCTAAAATATGTTGTGCGAAACCATTCTACTGAAAACAGCATTTCTGGCGCTGCTATTTTATGATGGCCTCTCAACCGAACTCCACCACCCGCTCCCCCGCACACGACTGCTTCCGTTGCCCCGTATCTACTAACCACTACCTCTCTTGTTCACTCAATCCAACCCGCCGCCTCTCCAGAGAGAGGGAGAGGGAAAGGAAAGTGCAATTAGCTAATAGCTTGAAGGGCCTCCTACATACAACCAATGGTATTATTCATCTCTTTTCCTCATCTTTAGCAGTATACTGGTGCTGATGGCCAGCCCTGGTGCAGTATGGTACGAAGCTGCATGCGCTTGATCGTGTGAGTGATGTTTAAATTTGAATGATACATGAGATGACCTTGGAGTAGGGGGTGGGATGCTAACTAGCAGGTAGTTTCTCTTGTCTCCCTTTTCTCGTTGTTGTTGTTGTTGTTGTTGTTGTTGTTGTTGTTGTTGTTGTTGTTGTTGTTTCTCTTCCCTGTGATTTCCACCACAAAATCACCAAAAGAACAATCTTGCAGGTCAGAGTCTGGATCGAATGGGAAATAAAGTGACTTGTCTTACCAAAATCACCTAAGAATATTGTTCGAACTTCATTTAATCATTCAATAAATAGATCTAATAAAATAATAAATGATCATCATCAGCTCTAATATTTAGATCTAGATCTACCCTTCTTTAACAAGATTTGTGCTGCTGCTGCTGCCTTGTTCTGCTGCTTGCAGCTCTTGATAGCACGTAGACTACCATTTGTTCATGTCGCTCATGATGAAAGGACTGCATTCTGACAATGAATTATGTCAACTACCAGTATCTGCTTAAGTGTGCACATAGTGTGCAGTAGCGTGCGTGCCTCCGTTTCCTTTTAGCTACGACTCGTACCTCTCTCTGATAACAACGCCACTTCCTCAAGATGTAATACCAAAATGTTTGCCGTAGAAGCAAAAGTATGGGGATATTGACAATTATTTGTAACTACGAATTGATTGCAACCTCAAGTAACATGGCGCCGATGCCCATTCACGCCTTGATCGGTTGTCTTGTTACATGTGTGTTGACGGCAGCATCCTCGCAACCAGTAGAGCGAAGATGCACTTCTATGCAGATTGACCGGCTTGATTCCATGACTCTACAACAATGGTCTGATACGTTTGAGCCAATACCCGTGAGCTTTCATTCAAACCTCACAGTTCCGGAGGAAAATGACATGGTGTGCATCTTCTTGTTCAAACTCATATTACCCGATAAAAAATTTCACACCTTTCTCACACGGTCGGATGACGGCTCTCTACTCTATGCGGACGATATTCTCATCGTAGAGAACGACGGAAGGCACAGTGCAAGGAATAGAGATTCAGGTCCCGTTGATATACTGGGAGATCCCACATACACCCTCTTATGGTTTCAAAGAGGAGGTTTGGTTGAACTAGGAATGAGTGTGGATGATTTGGTTCCCGTGTTTGCACCTTTGTTAACCTTGGAACCGTCTCTTGCTTTAGTGTCAGGGCCTGCATATATTGGAGATGACGACGAAATTTCAATATATGCTACAGTGTCTTCTCCTACATCAATCGAAAAAGTCACGTTTGAATGGTTCCTTCTTGGAAATCTTTCCAGAGTATCTCTGTCTACATTAAGTTCGAGTCCCGAATTGAGGTTGAATACTAGCTCTCTTTTATTCTACCTGAACTTCATTTCGCAACCTCTATCAAGTGGTGATAGAATCAATGTACAGCTATTAGTTACAGACTCAGAAAGAGGGTTGGTATCTCCTCTCCAAACGCACATCCTAATCTTTATTAACCGGAATGTGCCTTACATTGAATTGCAAGTCCCTACTATCCTTTCACCGTTAAGTTCCTTCAATACTCTAGTTGCTGTCATAGTTCATTCAAGTCAAGTAAACGTTTCCTTGGAAATAGCAAATACCTTTCAATACACATGGATTCTTCAACGATCCTTATCTACTGATCTAGATGCTGGGAGCGAGATCGTGCTTTCTGCAAAAAATACGCTTTACTTTCAAATTCCGCAAGGGACATTAATTCCCGGAGGGGAATACAATGTGCAATTTGTCGCAAACTTTGGGACACTGTACTCCGTCACGAATTTTTCTGCTGAATCCAACTTTCTCGCAGAAACTGTCGATGTGGTAGCTGGACTAAACTTTGGAAGCACAGTTGATGTCCCCAAAGATTCAATCCTGCAACTTGGTCTTAACACAACTAACCAAAAACATTGCATTACCAAATTCCTATCTCAAATCTCACGAATCAATGATGAATTCTGCTGTTTCAGATGCATCTGGGTCATTCGATCCGGCGCAATTGCCGGGCACAATTCAAACTTTCACATGGTCATGCCGCTTCGATATTGGTTCGCAAGATTGCTCCCAGTATCTCGAGTTTTTGAATAATCAAGCTTTACTTCGAACTAACAGCTCAGCGTTTGTAGTATCTGGAAGGTCGATCAACGATGTACCCTAGTTTGAATATTCTAAATTCTGAAGTCGTCTTTCTTGTTCAGGTACATTGTCGAAGTGTTGTATTCTGTACAGCATGAACTGTCGAAGTTGGTTAGAAATGCAACTGCATCAACCCTTATCACCATACTTGCCGAACAAGTTCCAATTGTTCAGGTATGGAAAACCAAATATTGACTTCTAAAAATAAGATCACTTTTACCCCTCATTCAATTGCAAACAACTTAAATTAAACAACACAGATACTTTCTCCAAGACCCGGACTAGTCCGAAGAGGGGACCGCCTCAGACTGGTCAGGCATTAAATATCTGTTTATCTGTTTTTGTTTTCTCATTTCTTCACTAACGTTACATTCCTTCTGTCAGCGAGCTGAAGTAGCTTCTTCGGAAAGTTTCATATTAAATTATGAATGGAGAGAAATCCTTAGAAATTTAAGTATTCCTGATTTTCGTCTTTCACCTGTTGGCGGAACTTTGGTCATAGACGCCACGGAACTTCCTTTTGAATTTTATCAATTTTCCGTCTCTGTTTACAACGAAGATCTAGGGACAAGCTCTACATCCCTCGTGGATGTCAACTTGGACAACGCTCCGATAATAGCTGACCTGTCATTTAATCCAGCAGAAGGCGTCGAATTTTCAACTAATTTTGAATTCAGCGTTCTGGCTTCTGATTTAGATTCTTCATCTCCTTTGATCTACGAATTTGGTGTCATCGTAAATGACTCTACTGTGAATCTTCTGGGTCTTCCCGGTTTTCGTAATCGGCTTGAAAACGTTCTTCTTCCTGCAGGGATCCATCGTGTCCAGGTGACTGTGAGAGATTCCTTTGGCTCAACATCAGTACTAATATCAACGGATACTGTCAACGTTTCTTCCAATTCTGTTGATCCCCAGAACCCATCATTCATATTCCAAGCACTTGACAATGCTTTGGCCTCCTCAGGAATTGTTACTACGACTGACTTTGCCATCGAGGAATCCTTTGCCATTTTATTGGCCACTCAGAACTATGCAAATGGTTTCGATTCTGCCCTATCTATCCTAAGTGTGTATGGACTTGTCATTGAAGAGGATGCAAGCATCGACGTTTTCACGTCAGAAAATAGTGATGACGATGAAGAAAACGTCTCCGTGCCAGAAAACCCCATTTCTTCACAAGCAATCTTTCGAGATACTTGGATACAAATCCTCGAATTTGTATCGGTAGGACAGTCTGTTCTGGGAGATCTTGGTTTCTTCCGAACGACGCAGTTACTTCGTTTTCTTTTGTTTTCTACTATAGCAAACCCAGCACAATACATCCAAACTGAAAGTCTTCTCAGAACCCTGGTTCAAAACGTACAGGGAATCGATCCTTTCACTGATATAGGTTCTGATATTAGACAATCAATTTCACGAATAGCAATTGTTGCAAACTCGTCAAATGTGCAAGATTATCTGTTAGAATACACCTTCCGAGCTGCTGATAACCAAATTATTGGAGAAGATGCTATCGAGTTTTTACAACTGAGCTTTGTCACAACTGTCGAAACTTTCGATTCTACCATTCAAAGTAATTCTTCTTCTACTTTAGGCGGCATCACCGCCCAAATTGAATTCCCACGCGTGCAGACCCCCTTAATTCGTCCTCCCTTACAACCACCTCTTCAAAATAATTCCTTTAGAGGAACTCGCCTGACATGGACCTCTGGTAGTATTCTCAGTTTAGTCAACAGCGAATTGGACAATCCAGGAAATCGATTTAACGGGTACATCCTACTCACGGATGTCCATGATGTTAATATTTTGGGGTCCAATGGAATGCCTATTAGAAGATTTATCGACGATGAGAACATTGTTATTAGAATGCCAATCGTTGACCAGAGGACGGAAAATATACTCCCGAACGATATTCATTGCGTATATTTCGATAGAAACTTAAACACCTTGACTGATGTTGGTTGTACGACGATGACTACGTCAGTAAATACCGGGATAAGCTACCACTGTGTCTGCAACCATCTTACGGAATTTGTACTTGTTGGCCGGAGAGTAGATGATGAACAGAATAGTGAAAATCAGGATGAAGATGTTATTTTCGAGGAGCTACGCGTCTCTTATATTATTGGTTAGTTTTTAAAATGTGGAAGTATAAATTAATATGAAGAGTCACTTTATAAATATAGGAATTTCAATATTCGCCTCCATTGGGTTAATCAGTATGGTTCAATTGTGGAGAATGATTATTGTGGAATCAAAACAATTGAGAACCTGGATAAGTAAACCAAAATTCAATCGATTCATGGTGTTTTTGAGACAACTAAAACTCTTTTTTACATGGCCTAGGTTTCGGACATATTCTGATAATTCTGCATAGTATTTTCAGGTAAGTTCTACCAAACATTTAAAAAATAAGGAAACATCACTACTATTTCTTTAACTCAGAGTGATCAGTTGTATCTTATACGCAAGCATTGATGAGAATTTGTCAGTTGAGCATTCAGATGTTCGTCTAATTTTAGTGGTTTCTGCTCTTCCGTATACGGTGAAACAATATTATTAAATTGAGAAACTTCTCAACTATTGATCCATCTTGCTAAATCAAACCTGTGGTCACTCCAACACTTTAGGCGAGTTTCCTATCTGTAAGTTTAGTTCCATTTCAATGGATGAGTTTCGTTCGGTTTACAAAAGGAAGAGACCCCTTCGGGTCTGTAAAAACAATTTTAAATTTGAATAAAAAATTACTGGTGTAATTTTCAGGCCATATGTCAAGTTTTACATCTTGTCCAGTGTAGCGTCAACCTCAACCACGTGGCTGCTTCTTGGTACGAACATTGCCATTTAGGTTGTAATGAAGTAACTGTTTATGTGTTATTTTAAGTTCTACTGATATGGTACAAGATTGAAGAGGCAGTCTTGATTGGATCTCTTGCCATGGGCTCGGTTTCTTGTTTGTTGGTATTACATAACCCTTTTTATGTGCAGATTTTATGGACGAATTGCTACCTCGTATGAATACATGTTTTTTGCTGACAGGTTGGTGCCTATGTGTACTACGGTCTAGCTTTGAGAAGAAAATTACTTGAAACTGATTCTCTTACTGGATCTTCGATGCATTCCAAAACAACCAAAAAGCTTCGTTTTCTTGCTCCACTGCAAGGAATAATGTTTTTGGGATTGACGGTACTGTACATTGTGCGAACGAAGTATTCACTTGAAAACGAGATGCAAATTACAGGGTGTGTGGATAACTTCGGCAGTGCTGGCATATAATGAAGAAGCTCTTGCGGTGACCGTGCCTCTACAGCTGGTCTTTGAAGCTTGCATCATGGGCCTAACACTTTGGATGTATAGCAATACAGTGCAAAAAATTAGCGGCTCCAAGGCCAGCTCCTCAGGGTCTCCTGCATTTTTTATGTTGATTAGACAATCTGATGACAACATGGCATTTGTAACTTTGTAACATACTGCACACCACAGAAAGACTGGCAGCAATTCGGTCGACAGACGGGTTCGAACACCTTCGCACGGTGCTGGTACATTAAGGGCACTCGATCTTGAAGGAAACAGTCAAGGAATCAGAACACAGAAAGGTGTAAATGGCGTAATAAGTTTGTTGTGGTGGATGCTCAAAATTGCGAATATATTTGAACCTACTGATAGTTGGTTTTCTATTTCCCCTGAAGTAACGACATCCAGACACTCGTCGCAAGCCAAATTGCCAAAGTTCAGCCACTCGTCGCAACATAAATTACCAAATTTTGGGCAAGATTCCGTAAAATCTAGAAAAATGAATGGATCGTATGACATTGTCACAATAGCTTGTAGCGAGTCAGATACGTCAGCAATCGAAGGGACTACACAAACAAGCAACAGTGTCGATTCGAAATCCCCTCCGCATTTACGTAAACTAAGGAACTTTTCATCTACCATTTACGTTAACTAAGGAACTTTCCATCTACTAACATGAAAGTATGAAATAGATCGACATAGATCTCGATGCTGTCATGCTATTCACAAAATACATGGCAGAGTATCAGGCCCTTAACAATTTCTTCGTTTTCAATCCTGCGGAACTTTTGTGACACTTCATTGTACACATTCTTGTGGCTATGCATATGGCGCAGAAGCTACCCACTTCATGGTGAAGTACTGGTTCTTAATTAATGTTGAGACATCATCATCGTTGCATGTGGTTGCAGAGAGAGCATCAGGCCATGCATCACATTTCTAACGCATCACATTCGTCAATTTTCTCATCACTGTGACGATTGACACATGTGCATGCTAGCATGCGACAAAGCAATTTGGAAAGCACAATGCAACTATTTCAGTGTTGATGATGATGCGGCATGAACCAATCAGTACGTGGGCACACACATCTAGACATCGCACGCAGCATGCTAGCATGGCTAGATGGTCTGCTAGTGGTGCAATTCAGCTAGTCAGGCTAGCAGGGCGCGGTGACAATGCCACTTTGCGGATGCGCTACGACCACCTCTAGCTAGCTAGTTAGCAAGATCTCTACTACAGCCATCATCGTCATGCTAGTGTGTTTAGATCTTGACAAGTCTAGCTAGCTAGATGCACACGTCATGATCGACAGATCTGTCAAGCTAGAGATGTCATGCTAGCATGCTAGCTGGATCTAGGGATGCATGTTTCCTACAGAATGCGATCATTGCACATTGCGGTGATGCAGTCATCTAGTCATGCTAGCATACACAGAACCTTTCTAGCTTTGCATTTAGTTGTGCCTTGACGTACTACATAGTCCATGCTAGCATGTTATATAAACCTGCGCTAGCTAGCTAGTGCAAAAAGGAGGCATCCTTACTAGCTTAGTAAAACCAAAGCTCTACACGCATAATCTAATTTATCCCTATATCTGGGCGGTACAGATTACTCGTCAGCTAGCAGCCAGCACATTTCTAGTCGTGGAAACGCATGTCTAGATTTGTGTGAACAACCATTGAATAACATCTCTAACTGTCAACCACCTCGCTAATCAATATATAAAAAATGCCTACAAATGTTGTTGCAAGTTCATTTGCCCCAATGCATGTGACATCAACTGCGAGTACTAATAATGAAAAGTGCGATGACATCTCTAGATCTTTGCTTTACCGAGAACTTTTCAAACTATGCTCTAATCTTTGATATTATTTCGAGATATGTACATCTAGATATCATAGGATTTATATTTACACTATTTGTGCTAACTAAGAACAATGGTCAAGGATTGTTTCTTCTTATTTGGATACAATTCTATACAAGAGAAAGTACAGCAGATTTGATATCAGAAAGGTACTTTCCTTTCAAAGTTACCTAAGATACATGTAATTACACATAAAAAGATGATGACGACTCTCTTATGATTAATAGCATGGGCCCATGATACAATCCAAACACAATTCATATCATATCAATATTTGCAGAATATCAATCGAAAGACAAACGATATGAAAAATAGGAAAATTACATGGACGTGCTGAAAATTGGTGTATAATCATCGAACTGAGCGCTACCCCCACCATTCCTATCCTATATTACCTGCATCCAAGCCCATGTTTGTAACAAAGCAGCAAGTAACGGCGTCCATACAAGCAATCTAAATGCAACTGAAATAATAATGGGATGCATAGCTAAACGTCAGGTAAATGATCAATTATCTCGA
>ADNK01003351.1:0-29231 GCA_000320545.1 Bigelowiella natans CCMP2755 | reverse complement strand
AACACACACACACACACACACATTATATATGCATATATATATATATATATATATATATATATATATATATATATATGCACACATATAGAAAGCAAGCGTATTTAGTGTTTATGATGAATGCATAGTGTCCATTGAAACAATTTCCTCTATTAGTCTTTTCTAACTTCTACAACAACAATTCCTACTGCTACGAATACTGCTACTGCTACTATTTACTACTGATGATGATGATGCAATAAGAGCAAGCCTTTCAATATGATCACGGCAACATCGGGTGGATATCATCGACAAAATGAAATTTATTAGGAAAGTGTAGGAAAGAATATGAAACAATAAATACTCATTAGGAAAGTGTAGGAAAGAATTTGAAACAATAAATTACCTCTGATATCGACACTCGTAGTGGCACACAACCGTTCTAAAAACGCCAATCCAACCTGCAATTGGATTACATCTATTTCTATTGTTATATGTCCGAAGATGTTAGTATTACTGGTTTCAATAACAACCACATGACTTTGGTTGGGGAAACTAACATCTTAGCAACTACAAACATTAGTCTAAATCGTTGAATCATCATATACTACTACTACTACTACTACTACTACTACTACTACTACTACTACTACCACTACGAAAAGGGTTATTGGGTAGATTCTCTGATTGACGAAAACTGTTGTGATGATGGATGTTGTAAGCTTAGCCTCACCTCGGTGGTTATGAGTTCGTCTGCGTGCTCATTGAAGACTAAACAACAGAGTTGATAATAATAATAACATTAAAAACTTAAACAAGTTCACTTTCATCACAATTGTCCCTAATATTTATTACTATTATTATTATTTTTTTTATTATTATTATTTTCATTTTTTATTTATATTATGCCTGTAGCTCATACATTAGCCTCCTCCTCCTTCTCTTTACATAAAACATTGACACAGAATATATATACAACTAAAAAATATCTAATTACAGATCAAAAGCTTAAATTTATCCCTGGTGTTCCCGCCATCATCATCATTATCTCTTAACCTATTTGAAGCAGAAGAAGCGTGATTCGTACGAGCTAGTAGTAGTAGCAGCAGCAGCAGCAGTAGTAGTAGTAGTAGCTCCGTGTTTGTTAGTAAAGAAGGATATTAGTTCTATCTTGAAGCAACTGCACGTAGTAAATACCTGACATGTGAAACAATATCCGTCTCTGCTGCAGGGTGTGAGATCTCGATTGGGCATCCATTCTGTTTGTTTAAACAACAACAACAACAAAAGACAGCCACTCACATATATATATATATATATATATATATATATATATATATATATATATGTATATGTGTGTGTGTGTGTGTGTGAGGAAAGAAAAGGTCGCATCATCATCATCATCATCATCATCATCATCATCATCATCATCATCATCGATGGAACAGACGATCTATGGTAGCTTTTATAGACAAAATGACCCTCAACAACTTACTTACCTTTGAGAGTTGCTCGATGGCCATAAATAGAGACGTTTGGTTATGGTAAAGCTTTTGGAAGATGAGCTACGTGCACAATTATAAAAGAATCTCGTAAATTATGCAACAACATACGTGTAGAAGGGATCGATCACCTCTGGAGAATGACTCTCCTTGAGATAAAATAGCTCTCTCTCTGCTGCTCCAACCGCAACAGCTGTTTCCACCAACGTCATCATGATCATCATCCACATTGCTGCTACTGCTAGTGCACTCAAAGGTAGCACACCCTTCCTCCCCTGTGAGAATAGTATCATACTACTACCCACTGAGCTACTACTACTACCGTCACACGCTACTCCTCCCTGCTGCTGCTGCTGTTACTACTAATATTTCTAAATAATATCGGGAGTGAAGTTATGTCCTGCTCCTTTTCGTGCGTGCTCTTCTTTTATCTTCTTTTTCTTCTCCTTCTTCTGCTTCCTTATCTTCCTAGTCCTCCTCCTCAGTCTGGTCTTCCCTTCTCTTTTAAATTCAAATTTATTGTTATTCTATTATTTGAATTGAGTTGTTGTTATTGTTGTACGATCGTATTCCCGTATCGACCGTAAATATTAGCCTAAAAGTAGATCTACGACTCGAATCACTGTTCATGTGATTTATCTCATCAACTAGGAAAACCTTTCTCCCAAAATCAAGCAAAAAAGCTGGGACGACACTAGAACTCACCAATTCAAAAGAAAATGCAACCGCCTAAATAAATTACCAAAAAATCATCTAATCGGTGGCTTAGGCGCTAACATCCTCTTTTCGCCTAAGCCACCTTGATCATTACAAACCAGAGACTTTTGGGGAATTTCCCCGATGCCGATATTTTAAACTCACTTTCATTGGTTGAAATTCAATACTTTTTAGGTATTTTCAGTGAACCTTGAGGGGTTTGACAGAATGCGAAAAGATAATTGTTCTGACCAAACGAATTTCGCCGTATCTGAACCGGTGGATGAAGGAAGGCGAAAAAGGCGGGTGCTGGCTGGATACAAATGAAAGGTTGTGCGATTAGTTATTGTGATTGATTTTGTACCAGAAGAGAGTATGAAGAATGATAGAGAAGAGAGTCTGAAGAGAGTTGTGTTATTGTTGTCGTGTGTCTGGTAGTTGTATCGTAAATAATCCTTCGTTGTTTGTCCTATTTATTATCATCATTCATCATTGTTATATATTATTGTTTAAGTTGATTGCGCCATAGGACTCCTACTCCTCACTCCTAACTACTTAAGCCTACTACATCGACATCTACTACTTACTACTCTACTACGAGGAGGAGAGGTACACTGTCTAAGTGTAAGTAACTTGCATATGTTATTGTTGCTACTTCTCACCTACAACAACACCCCCATCATCATTGCCTTATTGAGGAAAAAGAGAGATAACAATACACTTGTATTCAGGACAAAGCCTACTCGTAGAGCTTTCTGGGGAGGAAGCAGCTAGCTGATATTAATTGAGAACAGCCAACACACTGCAGGGAAATAGTATTGGAGTTGAATCGCTACTTGTGCATTCTTCTCAGGACAACTAAAGCCAAGTATAGCATCGGAGTTTAAAGTTCTTTTTCTGTAAAGCTGTACACGAATATTTGCTAAAGATCATCATTAGTCTTGAGAAATCTTGTTTAAGCCAGACTTCGTGATCCCAGCGAAAGCTTGAGCAATATGAGCAGCAACCCACAGCCGACATCCTCAGAGGCCGCCTCGTCATCCTCGCAGCAGCAGCAGAATATGACTTCTCCCAATGAGTCCTCTGTATCTACGGCTGAAGTAACACCTTCAGCAGCTACTACCGCACCCACGGAGACAACTCCAACCAATGCTGCTGCTGCTGCTGCTGCTGTAGGAGCATCCACAAATTCCACTGCATCTTCTGACCCTCCCTCCGGCAAACCTCCACCAAGCACCACCACCACATTAACTGAAGCTTCTCAGCAGTCCGGAGGAGGCGATGATGATACAAAATCCCGGTCGATAGGAAGTCAGGAAAAGGAGGAATCTACAAAGAAAATAAAAAAGGAGGAAAGCAAGGTCTTGATAGATTCAATTGGCTTTTCAAAATGACATACAACCCTTTTTTATGTATACACATCTGTCAGTGTTGATCCTAAAATTGAGATCTCTGCTGCGATTCTGTCCTTTTTTCCTCACAGGATGATTCGAAACAAGCTAACAATGCAGCCCCTCCTACGTCATCATCATCGTCATCATCTGGTGTCGCCCCAAAGCAGGCAGCCTCAAATGTAGATGGCAATGATGATGAAGAGGGTGTGGTTAACAACATGGATGGTAAAGAACCTTTGGACCAGCATAAAATAGACTGTCTGAAGCGCTTAAAGGGCCATCGAGGTACGAATCATGTTCCTCGTTTCGACAATTCTTGCATTATAACGATGATGCTTCAGATAGTAAGTAAGTACGATCGTGCGGTATCTCACTGGTTTAATATTTATTTAGCACCCCGTGGCAAGCGTAAGGTCGAATACATTCAAGATAATGCAAAGAGGTAGTAAGTGTAGTTTGTTTGATTTAGTATCCGAACAACAACTTCGGATACTTTCCGGAGATTATTCGGACAGAGTGATCAGTCCCTAGACACAACAGTTATTATTGTCACCACGTAAAATGCATATCATATTATCTCCTTGTTGGCCGATGATGTTAGTGGCAAGCTACCTCGTTGCATCACTACCCACCGCAATTTACTTACCGAGTATCGAATGGTCCATTATATACCATCCACATTATGAATCAATGAATTAATGAAGTATAAACTAACACCTTTAAAGGGCTTCGACATTCTCAACTCTTCGTCAGACAATAATGAGAAAACTTGGTATAAAATCATCAACCACCACCACTATCGTCATATACGGCACTGAATCCTTATGAGTCGAATAAGGTAATAAGAAGAACCACAATTTTAGGTGAGTTGGAAGTCAAGTGCGATGCAAAGATACTCATTGCTTTCCACAGGTGATTTAATAGTACTGGTAGCAGTAGAGCCTTAGACAGTTCATTTATAGTTTGACTTGCAACCGTTATTTATTTTTGACTTATATGTTACTACTACAACTATATTTAGTCACAAGAAACATGTCAAGACATATGCGTATGGATTGAACCATTGGTCCTCGAATAAATCAAACGTACGCCACATCATCATCATCATCATCATTATCATCATCATCATCAAAACCAACAACAGTACCAATTCGAACCAGTATCCGCTGTGTTTTTGGTTTCATGATTCATTTCTAATTTGCAATCATGTTTTCATTCATTCCCCCATGCGTCGCCTATCGTTCCATCATCCATCTATTATTTTCTCACGTAATATATGTATATATATCACAGTTCGATAAAGTGTGTCAACAAACCTTTTATGATCGTCCATGTGTACCGGAAGGGCAAGATCCACTTGCGGAGAAACCGAGAGATGAACTTCGTTCTATCTATCGTTCTTTGATGCAGCGTTTCTGCCAAGGTAAAAACCCTGGGTATGGCAAAGAGGGCAAATGTCCCAAGTGGATGCCACACCACTTGTGGATTATGGTTGATAAGATGAAACCAGATCAACTACGCGAAGCAATTAAAAAGGTACCTACCTACCTACCTACTAATGGACTGCTGCCTTATAGAGGAGGAACAAGAATAAGAACAAATAGTTATTACTATCTACAACATTGTTCCTAGCAACATTGGACACCATACCACATGCATAAACATTGGTTTATTCAACATTACTGTTGTCTCTTGATATTGTCCTTTGAATCCATTCATTCTCTCTCTCTCTCTCTCTCTCTCTCTCTCTCTCATTCTCCTCTCTTTCCACTAGGTTGAAGATGTTATCAGACATGAGCACAACGAAAAGGTTCCAAGAATGCCACAAAGTTGTCCTCCTCCTCTTCCTCCTTCTCATATGATAGTAGATCAAATGCGTGGTCCGGGACCACCATTCGCCCAGATTCATGGCATGCAAGCTGCTGCTGCTGCTGCTGCTGCTGCTGCTGGTGCTCGAAATATTATGCCACCTCCCCGGGTAAGAAGTTGTTATCGGCGAATTAATACTTAATGCATGGAGTGTCATCAGTAGCAATTGTAGTTGTGTATTTATAATACCGGTCATCAGCAGCGATATTAATGATGATGATGATGATGATGATGGTGATGGGGAAGATGATGGGGAAGGAGAACGGTCTTACTACGACAAAACAGTAGGGAGAATAATAATAATAATAATAATAATAATAATAATAGTGCAATTATTGCAATTCTGCTCCTCCTATCTATGTTTTCTCACGACCTTGAGAGGACAACATTAAAATAACAACATCCATCAATTTGTACTACATATGTTACGTAAGCAGCAGGTTAAAAAGATGAACGATGATCTCATATCCTATTTTACGTAATAAGCAGGTTAAAAAGATGAATGAGGATCTCATATCCCCCTGGACAACAAGAGATAAGGTTAGGAGGAGGAGGAGGAGGAGGATTTGAGAGAATAACAATAATAATAACAACAGAGCTGATGGAGACACCATCTCTCTCTTCGATGTTATACATAAATACCAAAAAGAAAGCCCCCTTACCCCTCCCCCCTCCCCCCTCCCCAGACGGCTGCTTCTCCCCGAAAAAGATGTTTAGATCGTCGTAATTTGAAAAAATATTTAAAAACCTCTCTTTTCTGCCAAAAAAAGGACATCATCATTCGTTATAGAGAGATAGGTAGAAGAAAACGAGTATTTTTCTGATAAGAGCTGCTAAGTAGCAGAACACTACCTCTTACCAGAAGAACAACTGTTTATTCTCACCTCCTCTTTAAAACTGCACCCTCAAGATGATACGCACACATACACACATAGAGTGCCATTTTCAGTCTCAGCAGCAAGTGTTTACAAGCTGATAATAACAACATACAAATACAAGTATGCATGTATCACGACGAAGTATGATATTGACCCTTTCTCTGCTTCCCAATATCATTCCGAGGTTTTTGTAATGCGACAATATAAATAATTTTGCAATTATACTAGTACTGGAATATTAGTTAATACATAAAGAATACGAATTGGTGTGTACGTACGTTGTGATTATTATTATATAGGATTATGTTCCACAACCAGCAAGCATACATCTCGGACTACACCAATTGCAGCAGCAGCAACAACAACAACGATTAGCTGGTGGACTTATTGTAGGAGGAGGAGGAGGAGGAGGGCCAAGTATGATGAAGAATCATCACCAATTTGGAGGAGGAGGAGGAGGGGGGGGGGGGACCGTAAGTCATCAAATTGGTGGTGGTGCCGGCAATATCAAGGGCGCTCCTCCATTTGATATTGTCTCCCCCCCCCCATTGGGAACACCACAGCAGCCATCATTCAGTATGATGCAGCAGCAGCAACAACAACATATGAAAAAGACCCAACAACAACAACAACAACATCCATCCACCGCAACCACTCAGTTTCAAAATATGATGCGCTCTCCACCTCAAACCTCAAGTCATCATCATCAGCCTCCGCACCAAATGCAGCAAGCGACGGCAGCAGCTGTAGCAGCCGCAGCGGCTGTGATGCAAGGAGGAGGAGGAGGACAAATCACTCCCACCGACGCTTCCTCCTCCGCCGCCGCAGCAGCAGCAGCACACATGATTGGACAACAGCAGCATAAAGCAGCGGGTAATAATCAACAGCCTCGTTTGGATCTGGATGATTCTCAGGATATCAAGATCATGCACCACGGTGGTGCTGGTGCTGCTACTGCTGGTGGTAACAACAATCCTACTGCAGCAGCAGCAGCAGCGGCAGCGGCATTGATGAGCAATAAGCAAGGGCTTCATCATCCAATTCCCTCTCCGTCACTGGCCTTACTATCTCCAAACTTTCATCTTAAAACACCAAATACACCTGGATTTGTGACCTCAAAGAATAAAATGGAAGACTATGGAGAATGGAAACCTGCAGCAGAACAGCAGAAGTAAAAATATCATTACAACCAAATAAACAAAGTACTAGTACACCAGTATATTGTTTAGGTGCTGTATTCACGCTACTAATATTACTAGAGTGAGAAAGTAATGTCACGACGATAACTAACAAGACGGAAGGAGTAGGAGGAGGAGGAGGAGGAGGAGGAATACACATGCTGTGCGACGCTACTTCTCCTCCTCCTCCTCCTTCTCCTCCCTCCTCCTTTCTTTGTTGGTCAATCACTTAAACGTGGCGGTTGTCCATTAGTAATGGTGATAATTGTAGCAACTGCTCTTTCTATTCTCCTCACTCTCTCACTCCTCTTCTTATCATCATCATCATCATCATCATCATCATCATCAGGGATATGCAACAACACCACCACTATTCGGTGCATCCAAACTTTAATCCACAGCAGCAGCAGCAGGTTAGTTAGTTAGTAATAGTAGAAGTTGTAGCAGCAGCAGATTCATCATTCATTTCAAAGGGGGGGGTTGGTTGGGGTAATTACCATCATCATCATCATCATCATCATCATCATGTTTAGCTGCTATCCTACTACTACTACTACTGCTACTGCTACCTTAATAACCTGTTGTTGATAAGTAGTTAGTTGTAGAGTAGGTGTTCTCCCTGATGCATGCATGCATGGATACATGTATGCATGATGTTCCATACTCCTTACTATCCTCACTGGCATGGTGGTGGTGTTGTATGATTAATTGATTATTCTCTAAAGGCGGTGGCATCAGGATTCAGCAGCAGCATTCAGCAGCAGCAACAGCATCAATTTGATCAAACCCAAATGCAGGTACTTGTAGTAGTACTAGTACTAATAGTATTAGTTGTAGGATCCCAACCCCACCTCCCCCCCCTTTTTCGTTCCTTCTATTTCCAAGATGTCGTGGTAGTACACGAGGATGTGTTTGAACCATTTCCCATCAAGTAGCATAATGTATATTAGCAGTCATAATGTTTACTATATTGAACATCGTCTTGGCGAATACTCACCAATTGTTCGTGGTCCTCGTCGTCTATCTGCCATCATGAATCATGGATGCATTCGTTTGTTCATTCACCATTCATCAGTCTATCTGCCATCATGAATGCATTCATTCATTCATTCATTCCTTGCTCCTTTCGTTTGACTGTATGTTCCAAGATTCAGAGAGGCAGTAATCTGGCTAACGGTGGCAGTGGAGATCATCATCCATCTATATCCTCTACTACTACAGCATCATCATCAACTGCCGCACATCATCATCCATCTCCATCACAGCAGCAGCAGCAGCAACAACAACAACAACAACAAACCATGCACAACATGTATGGTGGAAGGATGTCGAATAATCAGCCAGGAGGACAACTACTACCATCTCCACATCAGCAACAGCAGCATCATCATCCGCCACCCCCCCCCCAGCGTAGTAGCAGCTTAATGAGAGGGGGAGCTGGAGGAGGAGGGGAAAGAGACTACAAAGTTGGATCTCCAGTCCCTGTAATAATAATAATCCGCAAATTTAACTTGGAGATGATTCGACATAAAGCAGCAACATGGAAATTAAATATAATTAATGTGAATTCTTTGCTGCGTTGTTTATATCTCGATCTCTAACATTTTACATCATCATCTATCAAGGTATCATTATTCCTAATGGGTAGTACTACTACATTGGTGCTGTATTCTTTTTATTCAGATGCCTGTTACGCTACAAATGATGCAGCAACAACAACAACAACAACATCAAGTTGGTCATATGAATAGTCACGGTGGAACGGCAAATCAGAACAACATGAGAATAGGAGGGGGAGGAGGCGGCGGAGCAGCAGGAATTAGCCATCACCAGCAACAACAACCAGCTATCTCGGGTGACGGTAGTAGTAGCGGGGGGGGCAGTATGATGCAGAATCATCCTAGCCAACAGTCCCATCATCCATCACAGCAGCAGCAGTTCCAACAAGGAATGATGCAACACAGCAATCAGATGGGATCAATGCATCATTCTCGACAATTCGATGGCCAACCTCCAAACAAAAAGCAAAAACATTGAGTAGCAGCCAAAACGTGTCTCTAGCCCTTGCTGCATGAAATCCTGTGTGCTCTTTGTACAATAAATTGATTGGTGATTCGATGGATTCGTTGTTGCGAAACAGTTTGACGGTCATTAGAGAACCCAATGCTTTAAACGATGTGAATGTCATGCATGCATAACTAGATAATCGCAGCGTTGATTATTGCTGCTTGCATTGCGCAACGTACGTACATAGCAATTCCATTTGCTACGCCGCTCCAGCTGATGATCGATAATGTTGCATGTGTGCGCCATGATGATCACGGTCGCCACGAACTACATGCTTTTAACAAATGTCCTCGATCGCGCGCACTCGTGCATCACATGCATAGCACATGTGCCATTACTGTGTCTATCATGCCACGACATCGAACAAAAATGCAGTGCACCAAAACTTGGTTACGCACCAACGTTTGGATCGATGATGGCAAGTGACGGACATGCACTAGATGAAGAAATGCACAATCACAGCAGTTTTGGTTTTCATGTTGAAGATCAATTGTTCCAAAAATCCTGGATGGAATGAAGCATCTCTAGCTTTCGCTGGCTCAGCTCAATTGCAGACGACCCACTAGATGATGAACTTCCTGCCATTCTGACGACAAGAGAAGCACTCAAAAAAGATCTCAAAAAGCTGATCAAATCTCCTTCTTTCTCTGCCTTTGAAGAAGAGTGGTCCAATGATTTGACAAGGGCTGCACAGCTAAAAAATCTTGGGTTTCTTCCATCCTCTCAAATCACTGGTGTCAGATTGAAATTGCCAAGCATTGCAATCAGTCGGCAATCTTGGTGAATTCATGTCATCCCGAGGACAATGTGAAGAGGAAAATGCCACGTGCAATGTGCGTGGTGTCGTGAAAGATGTGGATCATCTCCTTCAATGCGAGAAATGCGAACATCAACAGCTCAGATCACGCAATCAATTGAACGCCATCACAAATCGAAACGATGAGACAAAGCTGCTGACTGAAGCAGAAAAAGAGACAAGAACTGCTGCGCGCACTGCAAGACATCGATGACCGGATGTAGATGCTTTCAAATGCATGAAACATGTGACAGAAGAGACAAATGGATGCAACACAAGCACTGCATCGTAGCCGCTGCTTTGCATGGCCGGCCCCACATTGGGATGACCATTGAAAATGTTTGATCAATTCATCACATCCGTCTCACAATTGTCCGTCAGCACATCCCACACGTCTTCCACTTTGTTCTGAATTCTGTCCACTTTCATTTGGCCAGATTTGGTGTCACAAGTCACAAGTGACAAAAGACCAGATCATGTGCACGCGTCTCCTGCCTTCCGCTTTGTGAAAGCAGTTCACTTTCGCCCAGCACGTTCAGCAGCGCTCGCAGTGACGGTCCGATCTTTGTGAGCATGCACGATTGGCATGGCGATCTTCCCACACGTGATTCTCATTTGTGTTTTTCCACCGCGTGTCTTCGCTTTGATGTGCCCAGCATCCTTGTTTTTCATTCGACGAACGATTTCGTTTTCCGATGATTCAGCATCCTGGCAGTGTTTCTTAGCAAACTTGCGCACCGCTGAGTTGTTCTTGAATTCTGGGGCCTTCCCGTCGCGAATGTCATCATTGATCCTCTTTGACACGTCTCCACATTTTGCGGCTTCGTTTTGATGCGGACCGTTTCCAAATTTGGGCAGAAGAAAGCTGTGAGAAACGCATCAGAGACAACAAGGAACAGGAACAGGGAGAGGAGCGAGTCAAGTGAGCTTGGATGATGAGAGAATTTGTGTTGCAGAGGCGCGCGGCGCTTCGGTGCGACACTGGGGTGATCACAAAAGAAGATGAATTGTGTTTTGTTGATGTTGCATGCAAATACGGCAGACATTCTTTCCATGCCAATCTCGGTCCCGAAAAGGGAGAGAAGGAACAGGCCGAGAGCATTCTCAGAAATCCATCAGAGTCTTCGGGAGAACACTTCCCAAAACAACAGTGATGTTTCTGGCAAAATGCATGGGAAGGGCAAAACACATGGGAAGTTTCTGCGGTGTGAAGTCACCAAGGGATTGGTCCATTAATGATTCAAGAAAAAGCAAAAACAACTCTCCCATTGGCACGAATGCTT
Source organism: Bigelowiella natans CCMP2755 (assembly GCA_000320545.1). Lineage (NCBI taxonomy): Eukaryota > Cercozoa > Chlorarachniophyceae > Bigelowiella > Bigelowiella natans. The sequence goes on along the minus strand of ADNK01003351.1, from coordinate 17,592 downwards.
AGAATTGCGCATGCACAGCAAAAAACGATGAAAATTGCTGAAAGCACTGGTCAAACGAGTCCAGGAGTGTCAAAATGTCGACATTTTGCTTCGTGTGACCGTTTGGTGCGTGGTCACATGCAGCAAAATGTCGACATTTTGTGTGTTCCCACGTGCCGCACACCGAGTATTTTCACAAACGATCAAATTCAATTGAGCCAAATTGAATGCGCAATGACAGCTGCACGTTGAGCAAAAAATTGTCGAAAAACATCGTCTAGTTTTTGAGATGGCTCACTTTTTGTGTCGATGTTGCACACTTGGACAAGATGTGGCATGTAGCGCCCATCTAGCTGTGGCCCGCTAGCTAGCTAGTTCATCTGGCAGTGCACCTAGGCACATGCATTTAGATGTGCCGGCCTGGCTAGCTGGGTTCACCAAGTTTTCGTTCACACGCTTCACTTTTCAACAGCTAGCTAGCTACCGCGGCAATCTAGCAATGCAGCTGTCAATTTTCGAATCGCTCTGACTAGATCTAGCAGGCCAACGAACGATCCAATGTCGCTGCACGGTGGCATGATGATGTGCAAGCTGCATGCTAGCATGAGCCGTAGTCGACGCAAATGAAATGCGCCTACATTGCAGCTAGCTAGCTAGCGAGCGCTAGAGCGTTGGCGGACACAGACGCATGTGTTCATGCAATGTGTATGTGTACATACATGTGTATATATACAAATATTGCACAGCTACATCAGGATAACCATTGAACAAATTTAATTGATTAGTTACATCCGTCTTATGTATCTTGCGTGCACTAAAAGCTAGTGTTTGTAGTGCATGTGTGATGCATATCTAAACATCTACACATGTAAGCGTTGTTTGTGCACTACCACTATTTAACAAGTTGCTAGACTAGTTTCATACAACTACGGCATATAATCTCTCGTGCTAGAACCCTGGTTGCGTCATATACATCATCATGCAAATGTCGTTCTAAGCTCACCTTCTCCGAATTTCTGATCGCTTCGATCCTCTCGTGATCGGATGAATTTGGAGTAAATTCGTTCATAGCGTAGTCTATCTTTCTCTGATACAGACTTGCAAGAATTCTTGAGGGCCTGAAGAACGAATATCAATTTATTCTGACCAGTAATATTGAAACAACGGTGAAGCGACGAATAATGATGGCCATATATATTTTAACAGACCATCCGTGTTCCAAAACCATATTCAAAAAAATTAAATATCACGATCTCATCAAATGCTACGCCGTTTAATCATCTATTGATATTACTTACTAACCACCTGCAAAAGATGTGCCTGACGTATCCTTAGGATATCGTTGTTATCACTACTATCGCCATTATCTTGGTTGGTGTCATCCGAATTGTTACTAATCTTTCCGTCTTCCTCTGTTTGTCCTCTTCCTCCTCCTCTTGCACCACCCTGCATGTGAATAGCTTTCTTCTTCTTTCGAGTAGCATCATCATAATCGTTGTTGTTGTTGCTGTAACCCCCCTTTTCATCCTTTCCTGGTATATCGATGCAAACATCGCTGCCGTCATCACCACCAGCTGCTGTCAACGATTGATGCACGATCAGTAGCTGTGCGTCACTCAAAATCCCTTTAAGATCGGCACCAGAATAGTTTTCCGTTTTGGCAGCGATTTTCTTGAAATCTACACTTCCATCGAGTCTTAGATTGCGAGAGAGCGCGAGAAGAATCCCTGCACGCTCATCCAAATTTGGGAATCCGCAGTATAAACTTTTATCTAACCGTCCAGGTCGGAGGAGCGCCGGGTCAATGAGATCGGGACTACAGCAATGGTACAAAGGGAAACAATTGGAATGATGATGTGGTGGTGGTGGTGGTGTTGGTTGTGGAATAGTTGTTGACGGACTGTGTATGTTGCGAAGTAATTACTATACTAGTATTCGTATACCGGCTGGATGCTGCAAGAATGTAGACCTCTTTCCTGCCTTCCACGCCATCCAAATGGCACAACATTTGATTCACAACGCGGTCAGTTACCCCTATCAGAACAAGAAGAAAGACAGAGATATGTTCACGTCATATATATATATATATATATATATATATATATATATATAATATATATATAGACTGCGGAATTGTTCATCAAATACAACGACGAAGCAAAGATGTTTCTCCTCCTACTACTTCTTCTCCTTCTTCTGTTCTTCTTGCTCCACAATTGCTCCACAATATTATCACATTGTTCTCTGCATCATGACAACATTCATTGAATATAGCATTCTCCTCCTCCTCCTCCTCCTCCTCCTCCTCCTCCTCATGACCATGATTATCATCATCACCATTATTATACCTGTAGAATCCGCTCCCCGTGCTGGGCAAATTGCTTCAAACTCATCAAAGAATAATACGCAGGGTCTAGCAGCCTCCGCCCTGAAGAAAATAAAAACAACACACAATAATAATAATGCGTAATGAGTAGAAGTGCTAATTAATGGTAAGGATGATGATGTGGTTTGGTCATTGGGAGTAGTAGTTGGACTAGTAGTAGTAGTAGTAGCCCTCCCTCAGTATTTTCTCATTTCATTCTTCTTCCTCCTCCTTCTCCCTGATGCTGATGAGTGATAAGTGATCATACTTGGCAAAGGCATCCCTTACTGCTTGCTCGCTGGCACCTATATACTTATTCAAAAGCTCTGGGCCTTTGATCGATATGAAGTTTAATCCGCATTCTTTTGCCACTGCGGAAGCCAGAAGGGTCTTGCCACAACCTAGTTAGTAATAAGGAATAATAATGATGATGATAATAATAATAATAATAATAAGGCTTCGATGATGTGATTATGATGGTGGTGGTGATGATGGTCATCTACCACCATTTTCACCATCACCACATATCACATCATTCATTTGATACTACCGACAATTATTGGTACTTGGTAAATAGACAAAAAGACAAGCGGTGATCGATCATCACGTTTCTTTATGGGGAGAAAATGGAGATAGTAGTTGGCAGCAGCCACTAATCACATTATCGTCATCATCATCATCATCATCATCATCGCCGTCACTACGTGATTACTTGCTTGCTACGCCAAGAATGAAACGATAGACAAGAAGAAGATCAGCAACTTGCACTTTATAATAATAACGATGTTGCTTATTCTATATGTAGTAGTAGTATTAGTAGTAGAGTAGTGTTGATATATAGTACCAGGAGGACCATAAAGAAGGATACCAGAACGAAGCTGATGAGGTAGTAGCAGCAGCAGCAGCAGCAGTAGTAGTAGTAGTAGTGGTAAGAGTACTAGCAGCGATACTAGTTGAGTTTGACACATCACCATTCACTTACTCAATGCAGCAGCACCCAGCATATGTTTGATTATTAGGAGATATGGTAGTAGTAGTAGTAGTAGTAGTAGTAGTAGCAGTAGTAGTAAATAGCGTTGGAGGCAGGAGGAAGAAGAAAATGGAGAAAAAGATCAAGAAAAGAGAAATAACTACGGATACATCATGATTTAGCTATCATTTTAACATATCATCATCATCAACAAAAAGTAGCACGACTTTCACCTTTAGAGGCACGGTTTTAAATAGTGGCGCATATCGAGTAGGAAGCTATTGTAGATCGATCGATCAACACCACCACCAACATCAATGCGAGGAATAGGAAAAGGAGGAGGAAGAGAAAGGTACATGCAATAAGTATCAAACCCCCTACATGTGTGTGCGTGCGTGCGTGTGTGTGTGTGTGTGTGTGCCTTGTAATAATAATAATAATGATAATAATAATAATAGTAAGATATGATCTAACATATCCTGCATCATCTCCTTCTTAAAATACAACATAGATGATGATATCTTAATAGGTATTATACGATGTAGTATCATTTTAACTTCTTTGTGTTGCTCTTGTTTCTATAATCATCACATTGTTGCCTACTACTACTACTACTACTACTACTACTACTACTTCGTCGTTTATATGATGTGTCATCGTTAGATATTGATTGTTGCATGTGTTGTTTCGAATAATTTGACGAGTGCTGACTTGGAGAGTCTCTTTAAGAGTTTCCTTGACGGTTTCCAATCCACCAACATCCTTCCAACTTGTAGTAGACTTTTGCAAAGGAAGGCCTTGAAGGGATGCCGGTATAAAATTACGCATAGCTGTATCAAAATCTTCTTTCCTCAATATCAACGATGATAATGATGATGATGATGATGATGATGAAACCGAGGAGGAGAAGAAGGGCTTAAGAAAAGGAGGAGAAGGAGAATACGATGCTAAGGAGGACGCCTCCTCCTCCTCCTCCTTATCTCCATCAGCACCACCGCTTCTGCCGTCAACATCATCATCACCATCATGGCGCTCCCTGTCATCTCTCATCATCGATGATGCCGTAATCATCATCTTCTTGTCTTTAGTAGTCGTAGTGTGATACCATACGTCATCGTCGTCATCATCACTACCACTGTCCTTCCTCTTTTCATAGTTGTTATTCGAATCGGTATCATCGTTGTACGTGGTTGATTTAGTAGAATAATAGTCACTTTCCGGCTTGTAACTCTTGTTGGTCTTCTTCTTCTTCTTCTTATTATTATTATTAGTATGATAGTTATGCTTGTGATCAAGTAGCCGAAGTGTAGCTGCGTGTACAAGTCTATCTACAAGCTGTGTGAGGTCTAATCCCACGTACCTAATTATAGATAGATAGGAGGAGAGAGAGAGAGAGAGAGAGAGAGAGAGAGGCAATGAATAATAATAATAGTATCAAATGACACTCTGTATTATTAGTAGGCACTAGTAGGACTGATTATTTACGATCGTCGTAAGATGACAATATACATCCAGTAATAGCAGTCTGTATGTTTTACATTGAATAATACATGGAATTCATCACGAGTGATAGTATTACTATTACTGCTACTACTACTGCTAGCATTCCTACCATTACTTCATTCCCCTCCTTTTCTCTCTCTCTCTTTCTCTCTCTCTCTCTCTCTTTCTCTCTCTCTCTGTGTGTGTGTCTGTCTGTCTGTCTTCCTCTCTCTCACCCTTCGGTTTGATATGCTAGAGCGCGAAGATCTACGTCAGCACTGAGTTTCATGCCTCTTCCTTTAAGCAATTTCTCAATGATTTCCCTCCTCCCCTCTGGAGAAGGGGGAGGGATACTGAATTTCATGGCTAGCACTCCCCCCATCTGCAAAACCGTACTGAACGAATGTAGAGATCTTGCTGACGCTACGACAACCACTGGCCGTTGTTGCAAATGGGGAGCGGCTCTTGACATAATGTCAACAAAAGTCTCTGCTAACTGCCTATGGCCTATAGAATAATAATAATTTATTATTTATAATAATAATAAGGAGAAGGCTGAACAAATCAAAAAATCATAGATTGACAGGAAATTTGGAAATTTTCATTTTATTGCTATTGCTATTGTTATTGTTTTAAAATTGTGCGCATGCTTGCAAACAATCATGATCGTCTTACGAAGATTTGCAGGGGATGGTTGCTCATCCGAAGAAGCAGGTATCAGTTGATCAATATCGTCGAGGAGGAGGAGGGAAGGGGCACGAGCGAGGCACAATTTGAAGCACTCCTTTAGAATGCTTCGAATAGAACCAATTTTATCGTTGACAAGACTACTGCAGCGAATCAAAATGCTGTGAGCTGGTACTGCAGGAGGAGGAGGAAGGGGGGGGGATACTGATGATGGCGTTGTACACGGTGGTGCTTTTGCTGTTGGTGTTGTCGGTATGACTGCTTTTAATGGTGAAGATGCTAATGGCTCTTGGTGGGAGTAGTGGTTATTATTTGCTGCTGCAGCAGAGTGATAATAATAGTAGCCATAATGCTTTGTGAGTGCCTTTAGCAGAACAGATTTACCGCAACCCATTCCTCCGGTAACGATAACACCAAACGCAGAATCACGCCCTCTTGCAGCAGCGGCAGATGTTATTGTCATCTTCTTTCATTGGTGCGAGAACCATAAGGAGGAAGAAGAAAAAGAGGATGATAATGATGATGATGATGATGATGATGATGATGATGATGCACTGCTAACGTTGCCGTAGAGAAGTGTATCGATGTGGCGAAGAAGCTTTGATTTTGTGAGCTCCATAGCACCCAGATCGGAGAGATTTGGGAGACTACTACTTCTCCAACTACTATCATTGCTGCTGCTGCTACGACTACTACTACTACTACTACTTCTTGAGAGTGATGATGATGATGATGATGCTGTGGTATTACACAAATAGGGTGATGCTACAGAGGGGGAGCAAGAATCGCTGAAAGAACATTCTATGGGCGGCGATGATGATGATGATGATGACAATGATTCTACTACAGTTGAAGACGATGATGATGACGACGACAACGGTAGTGGAATCCTCCTCCTTCTCCTCCTCATAGGAAAAAATTCTCCCTGGGTAAGGAAATCGCAAAGCCCTGTCCTGCTATAAACTTGACTGTGTAAAATAATTTGAAGAGGAGGAGTCTGCTTCTGCTGCCGCTGCTTTGATAAAGAAGAGGAGGAGGCTACTACGTTTGCTGCTGCAATATTAAGAGGAAGCTTGTAGTATGTCACTACGACGGAATTGAGTAGATGGTGAGCGTTCATGGGGGACGATGAAAAAGAACCACCACGCATGCTACTACTGCTGCGTGCTAGTGATTGCAGACTTTGATAGTTATTGCTAGTATTTGTAGTAAAATGAGGAGAAGGCGGGGAAGATGGTAGGTGATGGCCCAAAGGAGGAACGTGCTGAATGCGATGAAGAAGAAGAAGAAGAAGAAGAAGAAGAAGATGATGATGATGAAGATGCTAATAATGATAATCATAATGATACGATGGAGGGAAAAATCGAGTGGATGATAGAGTTATTAGTTCATGAAAGAGTGATGGTACAGCAGCAGCACCGATATTCCTTCTTTTGGTATTATTTAGTAAAAAAAATGCGAATGCAACTCAATATAATAACTCATCATGAAACACAGTAGTTAATAAAAATGGCGCAACAATACATACGTTTGCAGGAGGAAATTAATAAGATAATAATGCGCCCAGCATTAATTATTCCGGGGGGGGATTGGTGTTCGTTGGGGCAGTTTAGTAATGGCGGTTGTGTGATTGAAAGGAAATACTATCATGCAGGTTCTTCTTTTACATGGCGAAGAAGCTAATGCTTCTTATTTTTCTATTTTATGACTAGAGATGATATAAAGTTGTACATGATGCGATGACGTGGTAGTGGGGAGAGAAGCAGCAGCAGCAGCACCACCACCAGGATACATCATTCCGGATGTAGCCGTCGTTGGATGATGATGATGATGATGGTGGTGATGATGATGATGATGCAAGACTCCTCCATTCTGCTGATGATGCCTGAGAAAAATAGGAGAATTGTATACATAACATCATGTAAACGACGACAACTAAAGAGTATGATAATAATGATGAATAAAATAATACTGATGATGCGTAGATTGAACTCTATCATACAATTTTCAAACTTAAAATTCTTTTATTGAAGCCATATAGTATCATCGTCACTACTAGCAATATCATCATCACCTATCATGTATCATCTACCATCATCATCATCATCATCATCATCATCGCAGGAGACTTGTGTTCTGATGTAGATGATGAAAAGGGGAGAGAAAGGAAGGACCCAGTGGCTGCTCCTCCTGCATTGACAGGTGCCGAGGGGGTTGTCGTCGTCGTCGTCGCCGTCGTATTGTGATTATTATCATAGCTTGTTGGAGTAGGAGGCGAATTCGTGGAAGGATAGATCACAGTGGAGTTGTGGTTGCTTTGATAATGAGAAGAGCCAACAGCTGAACGAAATCGTGACGACGGAGAACTGATATTCGATGATGATGATGACGATGATGGCAACGATTCCTTCCTATCTCTGTATAGGTATATTCACATATATGAATAAAAATACATCATATCTAATGAAATACTGCATTTGATGCTGAAAAATAGAAATAAGCATTGAGGAACATGTGGGACGCTAATTTCGCATTTTCTCAACAGATTGAATCACATTTAAGACAATTAATCATCATCACTCACCCAGAAGATGATCGCGGTGATTGATTAATCCTTATTGCAAAGCTTCGTAGTTTTCCTTGGACGTTGAGTGCAATTACAGCCCCATCAATCACAGGAACTGCCTTATCATGGGTCCCCACCCACTTCCTAAACGCCGAAACCACCGCTATCTCAAACTCGGTGCTGACTCTTAACTGGGGAAGAACCTCACCCCCACCATTTCCAACAAGCGCAGCGGAAGAAAGGCTCCTTATGAGAACAGCAATATAAGGGAGTATAATGAATATAATAAAATCATATGCTGCCTAACGGCGAGCGTGACAATGTGCTATAACCCCTTGTTTCCACTAATACAGCAGTCAATGATTATTCAGGCTATCATTTATTTGATTCCCACTATTAATCAGCTCCACTACCATTACTATCATCCTAGCCCTTACCACAGCACAACCATCATCATCATCATCATCATCACTGCAGAAATCACACCATACAACCGATAGAAGTACGTACATACGTACTCTAAATGAGCGCTAGGGCTGTTCCTCCAGATCACGAGATGTAATGTGATCGAACGAATACGCTTGGAAAATATGGCCTCTCCTCCTCTTCCTCTTCCTCGCTTACTCATACTTTTCTTCCTTTTGCTAAGCTTAGAAATTTTGCATCGTGAGAACAAAGGGATGGCGAGGTGCTCACGGAGTGTACGAGGAAGTATCACCTGAGATGTATTGTTATGCGTGCCACCAACCAAAGTCAAATTTAACACATACACACCAACATATTTTTGATACATTAGAGAAAAGTGAACAAACAAAGACATATCACTAAAGTAGGAATCATCATCATTGTCCCATCAGAACATATTTATCTTAACTTATCATCACATTGCATCAAGCAGTTTTGAACTTAATCACTTATCATTTCTATCTAGCTGCCAAAACGATGTTCACATCAAACAGTAGTTGTTATTCAAGATCATTAGTGATCATCATTTATAATATCTAGCTGACATGGCCATCTGCGACGTGGGAGGAAGAGTAAACACGCAGGATTGTTGTCACTAGCTTCGTATTGGACTGCATCAGTAAATATCCACAATCTCTGGGATTTAATGTTTCTGAGAGTGATGAAGATCCTGCTGTCAATGAAGAGCTGGTGCCCCCAGTGTTTGCACGATGCAATATAGATTGATGCTGCTGCTGCTGATGATGATGGCCCTGATTTATTACAAATATAACTGAGAAATACGAATAGAAACAAGGGAGGAATATAATTTTCACACAAAAGCAGCTTTGTGAGCTTTTCACCTCTCTCTCTATCTTCCAACTTTGGTAATAATGCAATGGCGACCACGCAACAACACCAACCTGGTGTAGCAATCGATGATTTCTTGTAACCAGAGTCACAAGGTCACCTTCTTTACAACCCAGTTGTTCTTTCAGCATTCTTTCGCTCACAAAAACCGCACGTTGCCTTTGGAGAGTGTTGGAGGCATCATTGGCATCATCCTTTCCCCAATCTTCTTTTTTGCACCTCCCATTGTCATTATACTCATCATCGCAATTCTTATGCTTATGGCTTTTATTATTATGATAATTATGATTAAGCGGGGGTAGAGGCTGAACGCGTGCCTGTACTCCGAGAGTCGTAATGTCCTTTTGTCCCTTCCCTACAGCATTTGCATCATCAGCTTTTCTAGCGCCACTGCCACTCTTTCCTCTGAGCTTTGGAGCAACAGAAATTTCCGAATGTGCGGCAATTTTTGCAAAACCACTGCCCATAATACCGCCACCAGCATGGGTTGACGAAGATGATGACGACTCAAAAGAACGAAGATATATCAGCTGGTTGTTCCGTATCCAGAAGGGGAAGCGTTTACCATCCGTTAGTACAGATATTTGGTCGAGTAACTTCTCCTCTACATAAGCAGCATTGAGCTCTAGGATCTCCCAGTCATCAGCACTTTCGGGCTCAACACGAACCATCCTATTAAAAATTGGTGATATTATTTAAACGTTAGACATCTCGAGCTATCCTATTACAAGTTAGTCATACTCAATTGTTGTTAATCTAGTAGTGTATTTGCAACATTTGTTCTTATCATATTGAAGTAAACCTGGAGGTCGGTATACCAGGAAGTGCAGTAACCCGAAGCAGAACATTTTCTCTAATAACGAAAAATATTTGGCCATTTTGTAAGCTACTACCTTGAATTTGATGATGTGTCTAATGTTCTTATGTGTTGATAGCAGTAGCAGTAGCAGCAGCAGCAACAACAACTTCACTACTACTTTATTTCGAGGCAATGGGCAAGTTGCATCGGAATCGCAATCCTACGGCCCCCTCCATCCTTTATGCGCCCACCTCCCCAACCCACAAACGCCTGAAGAAGAGAGAAAGACAACGACCAACGTTTCAGAACTGGTCACGCAAAATGGCACAAGAAGAAGAGAGGCAGCTACCTTGTGATTTACTTCCTCGCCCCTTTTTATGTTACTCCATTCCAGTTTCAGAGGGATTGGCTCTGAAAGGCTCTCGGTAAGGTGCTGAATGAGGAGATCAAAATATTAACGTCATAGGCAGGTACTCGGATAATGCAAACATATGCTGCAAAATGAGAAAACAACGAACAACCAAATTATTAAACGTGAAAAGGTGATTGCTTTGGACACAAAATAGATATTAAGATGAAATAAACTTAATACATTTAAAATTAAGTTTCTTTTAAGACTGGGATGTATGAGATAGATAGTGCCAAAGAAAATCTGGCTTCAAGTTGTGATTGTGGTACCTTTCCTAAATTCTTCTCTCTCTCTCTCGCTCTCTCTCTCTCTCTCTCTCTCTCTCTCTCTCTCTTCTCAATCTATCTTTCTTCTTATCTAAATCCGCATGCGCTGTCTCTCATTTTCGTTTAATTGCAACTATCTTCTGGTTCATCAAGTGTACTTACAGGGAATGCTGTAGGTGGTAATGCCACGAAACACGTTCGTCCATGTGTGTATCTTTAGTAATTTCAAAATAGGACAATGTGGTCTTATGTTAGTAATACAACATACGAATGAAACGAGTCAACTTATTGTTTAAGAGACAGGATTTGTAACTTTATTGCTACTAACAAATTTAGTTTTAATGATAAAGTCCGAAAGTGTGCTGCAGTGAATTTAACTCGCTTCAATTCTCACTCGGTGTAGAGAGTCAGCTCTTCGGCCATTCGATAAGCTTCTTCTCTCTAGAAGTAGGAGCAGGGTCGTATGGGTTGCTCTATTGATTCGGAGTCTGTTATACTCTTTCGTCCTGTTTTGTTCCGTGTAGGTAGGGTGCTGTTTCCTGCCCTCCTCCTTTTTGGAAACTAGTCGTAGAAGTAGACCTAGGGAAGCCCTTTTTATGTTGGGTAGAGCGCTGTAGTAAGATATCTGTCCGATAATCAGTTGTCTATTTTCAACACCTGATGAAAGTATGTTATTGCTGTTGTTGCATTTGTTGTTGCATTTGTTGTTGTTGTTGTTGTTGTTGTCATTATTGCCGCAGCTGTTTCCGAACAATCCGAACAAACTACATTGTAACCTGAGGCAGCTTGTCATGCTACCCAATTGTTGATTTTGATCAGAAACAAAAAAGAACACATGTGATTTTATACCTGCGACAACTTGTTGTCACCTATAATCTAAAATCTCTACTAGAATCCTTAAGTCCTTTTATTAACAACTCCCAAATCTAAACCTATCCCCCTCTTCCCCCATCGGTACGATTTTTTTGCAGAGGGGACTCGCATAATCCTCCTCCAAGAATAGATATTGTTGCGAGTCTTCATTCTTTTGCCGTCAACTCCCTCATTAGCCCTGCTAGAGCAAGCCAAAGTTTCCGAATTGTCTACGTTGATGGAGCGAGTGGGCCACGGAGAAGAAGACGGCGCTGCTGAGAATAAATCACGGCATACACAGCAGCAAAAACAAGAGATAGAGGAGGAGGACAATAATAAGGAAAATAAGGAGGAGGCGGGGGATAGTCCACCGTTTGCGAGCGGTAACGAAGGCCACCATGACCAAGATGCAGCTCAGGAAGGAAGAATAAATTTAGAGATGGTAAAACAACCTATTTTGTAAATCAATATGTCTATGGTGTTTGCCTCGTATTGAATCGCCATAATGCGTTTGAAATCCTGCTAAATTTCAACGTCTTTTACTTAAATTTATTTTTGATGTCTTTCAATATCTCACTACTCAGAAGAAGAGCCAGGGTGGCGATGTTGCTATTATCCAGCAGCAGGGCGACAATGAGAAGGCAGCAGTAACTACAGAGAATTTAGTGGAGGAGGAAGAGGAGCCTAATGCATGTAATAAACAACTAGGTTACAACGATGCCGATAAGGCAGTAGCTACAGAGAATATAGCGGAACCGAATACATGTAATAGTCAATCTGGGGAGGAAGTAAATAATGGTGCGGATAAGACAAAACTCGACAGAAGTAATAACGAGGAAGAACCAGGCAAAGAAAGCGTGGGTATTAAGAAAGAGCAGGAGCAGGGGAGGGGGGATGACAGGGAAAGAAATAAGAATATTGGTGACGGGGGAGATGCCATGGAGAAGGATTGCAAGATTATGGATACAGACACTAGCGGAACTGATGAAAAAGGCATGATCGCCAAAGGTGATGATGCTGAAAGTAGGAAGAGTCATAAGCCAGTCGAAGATGGCGAGGAACCAAGCGATGATGGGGAGTTGAACATCTCCAAGGCTAATAATAATGCTACTACTAACGCTGCAATTGGAGGACGACAAGACGAAATAATAGGCGATGATGATGATCATCATCATCCAGTGGGGAGTGAAGCAAAGGAAACCAAAAGCAAAGAACACCCTAATGTCGTTAGACGACGTAGCGTTGCAGATGACATCAAAGCTCAGGTTGAGGTGGTAGAAAAGAAAATCTTGAAAGTAGATCGCTGGGGCACTGTTGTGACTGGTACTAGCAAGATTTTTGTGTGTAGTAAGAGTAATAGTAATAGTAGTACTCGCTGTTGTGACTGGTACTAGCAAGATTTTTGTGTGTAGTAATAGTAATAGTAATAGTAGTAGTAGTAGCATTACATTGTGCATACGATATAGAGTGCAGAGCATGATGATAGTAGTAATTCGACTAAGTATGCAGCAGTGAGTTTGTCGTCACTTAGCCTCATAATAATTCATTTTATCATTACCATCATCATTATCATCATCATCATTAGTCTGAACAACTATAATAACATCCTCTTCTTCTTCTCTTTACTCTACAGCCAGTGACCAAAATGATCCTGAAAATCCAAATGCAAAGGCTGATTCTGAGCCATTAGAGAAAGACGAGTTGAAGTGGGAAATTAAGTGGGCGGAGATGTTAGGGAAATGGTCAAAATATAAAGATCCTGAAAAAGTCAGTAAGATTAAGCAACGAATCCGTGCTGGTATAGCCGACGCAGTGAGGGGGGCTATCTGGCCAAAGTAAGATTCGAATGAGGAAGTTTGGAATGTGTGTATGTGTGTGTGTGTGTGTTCGTGCTTATGCTTATATGTGTTGTTCGTAAGAGTCTTAGTTAACAAATACACCAACTCTTCCACCATTTTGATGATGAGATAAATGGTGCTCTGCATTACATAACTACATGTATTTGTCTGTTTAATTTGATAATGAGTGGGATGATGCTGATAATGATAATAATCAAGGATGAATTCCTCCCTTCCCCCCCTCACAATTTTTAGGTTGTGCGGCGCTGATATTGTGCAGCAAAAGGCCCCAGGGTTGTATCAAAGCTTACTGAGCAAGGATCTGAAAGAAGGTGATGAGATACAACTCGCTAAGGACTTACACCGAACGGATCCGAGAAATGTCATATTTTACAATAAAGGTACTAATAGTAGTAGTAGTAATAATCATAAGATAAGAACACCACCATCGCTACCAGTACTGCCGCTATGGCTACTACTACAACTACTACTACTTCTACTACTAACGTTAGGAGCTACATTAGATGAATAGTTCTTTTCCTCAAAGGAGGAGGACAACAAGCATATTGTTACCACGAAGACGACGACGACAATCGGCATACAATACATTCATTACAAGTTTAATGATCACTACCTTATGTGTCTATTTTACACACACACGCACACACACACATACTACGATCAGGTATTGGGCAAGAGAGCCTCTATAATGTGCTCAAAGCATACTGCCTATACAATCCGAAAGTTGGGTAAGTGAAGAACAACATTTTGATGATAATAATGATGGCTGCCTGCTGCTCCCGACACGTAGTGTGATAACGATGTCCTCATCATTACGGAGATTCTGTGACACGTTGAGTCATGATAACTGATCAAATGAAGGAAATAAACGACAGCATTAATCATCATTCATCACTGTACTACTTTAGACTTCCTGTGGGATTTTTGAGTTGTATTAACATATTGTCTGTGTTTTCTCTATCATCTATTTCTTCCTTCTTAGATATTGCCAGGGCATGGGATCTTTGGCAAGTCTGTTGTTGACGTATGTTCCGGAAGAGACAGCGTTCTTTATCATGGATCGTTTGATGAGCCACCCCAAATACTCTTGTGCTGGTCTCTATGAAAGAGGATTTCCAGAGCTTATGAAGTAAGGCAGAGAAGAGGAAAAGAAAGAAGAAGAAGAAGATGAAGAATAATATGAAGGAGCATATCATCATCGTCGTCATCATCATCATTCTCATCAATATGTATTATGCATATTGCTTGCATTCTTACTCAGGCAATTGCAAGTGTTTACCAGGCTAATGCGGAAATTAGACCCAAAGCTAGCCAATTTGCTCGGTGAAAAGGGAGTCGATCCTGGTATTACTACTACTACTACTACTACTACTACTATTTGTTTGCATGCATGCGCATATAAAGCTTATATGACTGATTCATATTGAAATGCATCATTCATATTGAAATGTGTCATCAGTGATTTACGCGTTTCGATGGTTCCAAGGGCGATTCTACGAGTTTCCAAAGGAGCTCTTCATACGTGTTTTCGATATCTACCTCTTGGAGGGAAAGAAGATCATATACAGGCTGGCGCTGTATCTCATCTTATCACGGAGGAAGGAATTCTTTAAGGCTAAAGATGAAGAGATATTTGCATTAGCCCGCGACATCAGGAGTAAGCCATACACCAAAGAAGCACCGAACGCGAAAAAGCTAATAGATCGTGCGATCCACAAAATTAGAGTCACTAGAAAAAAGATTGATAAGTATGAGCGAGCTTATGAGAAGGAAGTGAATACAAATGTGACAAGATAATTAACATTAAGAAAATGACCATCAAAGAAGATGTCAACATCATGCCTCCTCTTTAGATTGGTATTCACATGCATACGTAGACAATGACACACGTTACTACGTCTACTTTGTTCCACCTGAAGCTGTGCAGTTGGTGCATCCGCAGTACTAGAGTACATCTCTCAGACATACTGCACAAGCGTATGCAACACGTCTAGATCTAAATCTCATTGTCATTGCATCTGGCATTGGACTGAGCCCGCGCCGGGCAAATGCAATATAGAGCAACGAGCTAGCGAGGCGTTGCAAGCGTAGATGCATTTGTGGATAAAACACCCCAGCTGCCTATCAAGCTGATCACGGAATAACGACAGTTGCTGCAATGTCTGTCAAGCACTGAATGTAGCTTATATAGCCCCACATTTCCCAATAATCCCAGCGCAGATACGCGCTTAGTGGTTTTCCTCGTCGCAAGACGCTAACATCGACCATGCATTCTTCGTCGATCACAGTGCGAATGTCATCATTGAACACTCTCGCTAGGCTTAGCACAACTAGACAACGCACATGATTAGCACGCCATGATGCGATCAGCTTGTGCACAACAATTCGAAACCCAATAAGCAATAAAGCATGGCCATTTCTCGCAAGACAATCGCATGTCAACTACAAAATCTGATTCATGCTCATGCTAAATGGGGCCAATTCCCACGTCTTCCATGCTGCTACCCCCCTCTCGGAATTGAGCCCAATCATCATTAGTGTCAAGCTGTGAGAGCTGTTGAGTATCGAGATATCTGTAGTAATTTCTGTCAAAAGCAGCAGACTCTGTGCTCACTCCACCTATCGGTATCTTGTTCTCGAGATAGTTGAAAAAGTCGGAGACACCTTATTGCAAACATATTGTCAGCTTGATCAAGATGATTGTTTACTTGTTTATCCTGATTCTTATAAGTATTTGTATATTACTTCGCACCTTTGCTGATTATACTTGAAACTGCAACCCACAATACCTTTAATGATCGTGAGAAAATGTTTTAACAAAATAACACCCGCAAACACACATTTTAATCTTCCAGGCGGACTCATTACAATAAACAGAGAATACATGCAAGTGGCATCTCGGACGACGAATATTTCTAGTAATACCATTCTGGCAAAGCTGGATACAGCTGGTAGATAAAGTTTCACTGAAGACGAATAATGGTTGTGTTGTATTCAATAGTTAGACTTAATAAGACGAATAACGGTTGTGTTATATCCAATAGGGTTTCTATCCATATCAGAACCAAATCTAAGCAGATATCACCTAGTGTAGAAGCCATCTTGCGAAATTCCTTTAACTGCCATTATCAGTTTCAAATAGCATATCATATTCCCGCACACACACACACACACACACACACACACACACACTATTAGTAACCCTCTGTATGATTTTCACTCTGACTGATAATAATGCTGCATACAATGTTGATGTTGTTCTATTACCTCTTCTCGAAGCAGCGACCATCTATCAGTTGCTGCAATGGGAAAACACCAACAAAATAGTTATTAGTCGAGAATAAGGCATGAAAGCAACAGCAGCAGCAGCAGCCTAATATTATCTAGGTTAATATTGTAAAATCAATATGTAGGGGAGGAGGAAGAAAGAGAGAGAGAGAGAGAGAATAATACGTATCCATGATACCATTAGCAACGAATTGGAGGAGATATACTTTGGTATACAAGCATAGTAGTAGTAGTAGTAGTAGTAGTAGTAGTAGCAATTAAGCGTCCTCTTGGTGCTTTGGTAATAATGAATGAGTAGCTGATGACATAAGTAAGGAAGAGTGTGGCATTGTCTCGTGGTGGTGGCTGCTACCTCTAGTTCTGCCTGTAATCATCTTCTTTAGAAAATCCATACTTAAAGTCATCGTAGCACCCCCACCCCCACTCCCTCTTCCCCCCCCCCCAGGTGTAAGGTGAATAAAGGGAGCATTTGTGTTCGAGGGACTCACGGAGACGGTGCGAGAGCCAATTTCCAGTGCAACTGCCACCGGTTCATCGATTAGTCAGGAGCAGGGTGGAACAAGGCTGTTTGGATCTTTCTAGAGATGGGGGATATCTTAGATGACCTGTCACAGCTGCCTCCTTAGAGATACGATACATAATGACAAGTGCGACTGTCACGATCATAATAGAGAGATACTAAAGATCCGGGGTGAGAAATCTCTACCTGTCAACCGTCTGTTCAATCTTCGATTGTAGCTGCCCGTTGAGGGCGGG
>ADNK01003352.1:0-36140 GCA_000320545.1 Bigelowiella natans CCMP2755 | reverse complement strand
CCCTAACCCTACCCTAACCCTAACCCTAACCCTAACCCTAACCCTAACCCTAACCCTAACCCTAACCCTAACCCTAACCCTAACCCTAACCCTGCAATGATTGTTACGCACGCACATTGCCACGTTGACGGAACCATTTTTCTTTGTCATTTGGACCAATTTTTGTCGAAACAGCGAAAGCTCCGCATGTGCAATTTCGTTCATTGGTGACACATGGATGATGCCTAACGCTTTTGTTTTAGTTGACCGATCGCTCATGTGCACAATGACACACAACTTCTCTGGACAAGATGCATGTATTTTGATTGCAAGCCAAAAGTGGCACGTCAACGCAAGTGCCGATCATGTGTGCAACATGCATGCCATGTGGCCGCATGTCACATTGCCGTGTCCATTTGCCACGGACACAACTCCACGTGCATGGAATCTCCACAATGTGCTCGAATGACAGTTTGCAAAGCATTTGAATCTTTCAATTGAGATCAAAAAAGTCATCTATGAGTTCTGTGTTCAACTCCATCCCCTCTTTGGCATCAACGACTGCACTTAATGTTTTGTGCTGGCGAACAGGAGTTGGTCTTCGCCACCCTTTGTCAATGTTTTGTGATCTAATTTCAGTGTTCTCTGCATTTCGTGAATTCACCTGTTTCCTTTCTTTCACTGGCCAATGTTCTCTGGTTTTTTTTCCAGATTTTTTTCTCTTCTTTCCTCTGGAGGGTCTTTGTGAAGACGGATCACAACCAAAATAGTGAAGAACTGTGTTCTTCTGGACTGGCCGAAATTCCTCCGCACCAACTACAAATCTGGTGTAACTGCGAATGGAAAAATGACATTTCAAAACAAATTGTTCATAGATCATACGATCATTTCAAAAGGAAATCTGCAGATTAAGCAATTCAAAGGACAACCCAGGAAGCTGTAGTTGTTTCTCAGACATTTTCAAAGCAGTAGTTACTAAGGAGTTTTGTGCTATCGATCGCATGTTGTGAAATTTCTGGACATTTTTCACAGAATATTCTTGGCACAGAAGAGTAAATCTCTTTCCTGTTCGATTAAAACACGGGTCAAATACGACACCAAAATAACAGTTTAAAAATTAATTCTAGAAATAAAATTATGTTCAGATTTTGTATAAAAATTTTCAACTTCAGTGACGAACAGAATACGAAAGTTACAGCGATAACGATGATGACTACGACAACAATGAGGAAGGCAACAGGAGAATTAGTTCAATCCAATTCTATAATTATTCTACTACTACATATCATTACGTTGCTGGTACGTAGTTGCACGATTTTGTATGCTACTGCTGCTATTCATGTCCACTTTTGCATTGTTCTCCTCAAAACTAGAGAGAAGTAGAGAATGCACAACAGCTGGCATTTTAGTGCCACGTGACATCAAAGAACTGCAGCCAGTGCTATCTGTACTACAGAGTAGTACAGTAGCCCCCGGATGATTGCCTGCATTATTACCACCATATCTGCAACAATTGCAAACAAATGCCATCATCACTACGTTGATCATGAAATAGTATTATTGTTGCACCAGATAGCAGAATACGAGTGTGCGAGTGGGTGAGTTGTGCTATCTAATTATAGACAAACGAAGACTATGTAGTAGTACCCCAGTCTCCATTTTACGTTAAATTTTGAAGGTAGTCGTTGATTTTCAAGCATATCTTCCTCAAGCCTGGACAACAGATTGTCGCACAGAAGTGAACATATCCTAATTGTTCGTAGTAATAGTAGTAGCAGTAAAAGTAGTAGTAAGAGTATCTAGTAAATTTAGTTGTTGTCCGACATTTTGAAGATAGCATACATTAGATATCACCACATTGTTTTTTTAATTGTGGAAAGGAATAAACAATTGATTGGATCATGCTTCTCATATTTTTTTAATGTGGTAAGGAATACATAGTATTTGCACCACCTTCTCAATTTGGTGATATCAGTTGTTGGCGGGAAGGAGCGCTCAGAAATCACACTCTAGGGAGGGGAAATGAAAGTCGTTGTCAATCTGCAAAACTATCCCATTAAGTGTAAATATAAGCTTTAGTGTAGTAGTGATATTCGTTGTTTATACCTTTCAATATTATAATTATGATTTAAAAAAAAATAGTGCGCGACATATTGGTAGCAACTGAATATGTTCGTTTTTTATAGTAGTAGTGTAATAGTCGTTGTTTTATAGTAGTAGTGTTATATGACTTTTGGCGGCCCTCTCGATATAACCTTCCCCAGATCAATTCCCCTTGGATGATGGATGATGATTAAAAGGTCATTACCTCAGTTTGATCATACGCCACTTAAGCAATAATAACAAATGTGATAATCATACTACTTCTTCCTTTAATAAACGAATTAGGCGATTTATTTTGACCCTATTATTGTTGTTGCTAACGCTCCATCATCTACACATATGTAGTTGTTGTATACTACTACTAGTAGTCAATTGATGCAGTAGTATTTGTACGATGAATTATTCCATCATTATCATCATTTACGTATGTAGGAGGTATCTAATAATACGAAACAAATAGTAGTAGTCAATTCATGCAGTATTTATACGCAATCATCTATGCATGTTAAAGAAAGGCCTTTGATGTATACCTAGCTCTCTCAAGAATATATTTAGATTTCTCTTTCCCAAATGCGGCCTATTTGTTATGCATTGTTAATACAAAATAATGGCATGTGTTTTATCCTCGTCTATTTTGGGTGAAGATGAAGTTACACAGCAGCAGCAGCCTCAACACAGAAAAGACACATCATCCTTCCTCATATTGATAATGAATTGATGAGTAGCCGATTGATGACAATGATCACGACAACATAAAATGTTATACATCACATCACATACAAACAACTGTGTTGTTTCACTACGTTTTTCAGTGGGTGTTTGTTTCAGAAACAACTTACAACTTACTACTACTACTACTACTACTACTACTACTACACCAGCGCATCGAATCAGATGCCATACCATACATATGGATACTACTACTACTACTACTACTACTACTACTACAACTACTAAATTATGCCACTGGTCGCTGTTGATGTTTGGTTACTCTATAGATAATATTAAGTAATACATATAGATAGATAATTACTACTACTACAACACCATTAGAGTCTTATGATTTTTGGAACAACTCAAAGAATCAACAGTAGCATCATAGCTCAAATTTAATGTATCCAGTATCTGAAAGAAAGGAAACACCAAATATATATATATATATATATTATATTATATATTATATGTGCATCTGTGTGTGTTCTACATCAAGAATATATATATATATATATATATATATATATATATGTAGATTGGGCGACGTGACAAGTAGTACCACCTGTCGCCCCAGTTTCCCCATAAATCCTGGTACAGTCAGTAGTTTTGTGTGTTTCAACAGATTTCTCACGTATGATAAACCAGGCCGCACAACTGTCACCCCCTGATTTATTTAGATTTGAATGATCGTGACAATCATACTATTAATCTAGATAATAAGTAGTAGTAGGAGTTTGAAACATGAGCTACTGCTTCTGCTAGTGCTAATACTACTTATAGGAAATTTACGAATTTCTCCTAAAGTCAGTAGTAACTGCTAGATTGATAATTCGTTAATACTATCACTACTACTACTACTACTACTACTACTACATCTCCTGCTACTAGTATCGTTGATTAGTGATTAAGTAATGTGGTAAATGTATTCGGTGATTATGAGATGATCAGGAGGCAGTAGCAGCTCATAGATAAACACTAAGTAAGTAAGAACAGCTTTTGTTGTTGTTGTTGTCATCGTCGTCGTCATCGTCATCATACGTTAGGTTTGTTGATTGAAGAAACTAATCGAGCTAATAACTTATTTGGACCAACCTTTTGATGGATGAGAATTGCATAAAAGTTATTCAGTTAGGCGAGTTTATGATGATGACGATGATGATAACGATGATTGTTTCTAGCTCATAATAACAGTGTAGTGACGATTACTTAATCGAGTTAATGTTTACCCCAATTGACAAACTCATCCCATCCGTCTCAATTTTAACCTGTAGTGGTAGTTTCAAAGACAGCAACAAGTTAATGGGAGGGGACCGACCTTCGATTATGAATATGGAGGAGGAGAGGGGTGTAGTGTAATAATAGTAGGTAGTAGAAATGATAGCGATAACTCCTTATAACATGACAGCAGTAGGGAAATAAATGGTTGGTGGTGTGTAAATCATCATCATCATCATCATCATCATCATCATCCATTATTTTTTCGGAAAAGGAGAGCAAGGTTCTCCTAGAAAATAATAGACAAACTAACGGCGCACACACAATGACAGAGCCATTGAGAGGGATAACAAACTCTATCTCCACCACTACCTACATACCTACCTACCCACCTACTCACCTTCATCATCATCATCATCATCATCATCATCAACAACAACAAGCAGAACCATGTGTGCAAAGTTGACTCATTTCAAAAACCATCATCCTCCTCCTCCTCCTCCTCGTCTTCTTCTTTTCCCCCTTCTTCTACCTTTTCCAAGAGCCACAGTGCTACACGCGCCGCTGTTGCCCATTTATCATTATCTGGTACCATTACTGATGATGAACTACGACATTTATCATTATCTGGTACCATTGCTGATGATGAGCTATGAGAGCTGCTTTGTCGTCTTTTGCTGGTAGTAGTAGCAGTAGCAGTAGCAGTAGCAGCAGCAGCAGCAGCAGCAGCCCCGTCTCCAGTCTTACAAGGCCTACTACTACTACTACTACTACTACTAGTAGCAGCTCTTCGATAACGTAGTAGCCCTGCTGAATTGATATGTGGAAAAGTGGCCTTCTCCTCCTCCTCTCTGTCTGCTATCAATCGTGTGCCAAGATGACGACGATAACTCTTGTTGTCATCTCTTTTCCCTCTAACCTTCTTTCCTCTTTTTTTCATTTGCCTTAGCTGGTGGTGGTGGTGATGATTCTGGTCCCCCATAACTCCTACGAGGAGAGTAGGAGTTGTTACCGGCCCTAAATCAAGTATCATCATCATTATTATTATTATTATTATTATTATTATTATTAGTAGTAGTAGGAGTTGTTACCGGCCCTAAATCAAGTATTATCATCATTATTATTATTATTAGTAGTAGTAGGAGTTGTTACCGGCCTTAAATCAAGTATTATCATCATTATTATTATTATTAGTAGTAGTAACTATAGAGGGAATCATCAACATATCCCTATCACCGCAAAATATCTTCTTAACTTACTAGTGAGGTGAATGATGAATGATGCTCATTACTTATATTATTTTCCTTCCACACACAAAATCCCATAATTATAATTACTACTAAACTACTACTACTTCTACTACTACTACTATTACATGATTACTCTTTTTGAACCTACAGCAGCATTCATACACCAACAACTAGTATACTTTGTATACTTTGTTATGAAGAAGGAAAAGTAGCTAGGTAAAGGGGGCGAATGAAGCCACGCACCAGCACCCCCATCACCATCACCATCACCATCACCATCACCATACTACTACTACTGCTACTACTGCTACTACTACTACTACTACTACTACTATTACTACTACCGTGATCTGGAATATAATGAATACGGTATGTGCCATTTGGTTTCCTTGTGGCGGCCAAAGGTAAAGCAGCAGCAGCACCAGGCTCTACAACATCCATCATGGAGTAATAATAATATACCGAAAGTACGATTTGGTTAACGGCAATGTCGTGAGCAATCATTTAGTTTAGACTTTGCTAGGCAGTTTTGCAAGCTGCTACTCTTCTCAACCACTACACCTAACCCCATACCGCTACTGTTTCTACTACTACAACAACAACAACAACAACAACTACTACTACTACCACATAATGTTAAAAAAATACATGTGCATAACCCCCTGCTTCCTCCTTGATAATGGTTGTGGCTTCAACATAGTAATCATCATACGAAGACTGATAAAGTTATTATGATGATGATGATGATGGCGTATCAGAATATATCAAAGATGATGATGATAATGATGATGATGATGATGATTTTTAAGGATATGCACGTGAAGATCACTTTCATCACTAGACCTTTTCTATAGTTGCGTCCGGCCAGGAGGAAACGCATTTTGTCAATATTTTTAAGATTTCACGACTGACGAAGCGGTAGTAAGCTGACATTATTTTAAATAATCCATCGATGATTATGAATCATTTCTAGTATGGGTTCCTTGCTTGTGTGCATGATGTAAAACATGGTGATATAGACTAGAGTATTCGCAGTAGCAAATAATTTAATAAGTCAAATATGAACATGCTCAAAGATTAGAAGAGTATTTGTAGTAAATGATGATTTTAAGTTGAGGGACGAACAAGTAGTCGACTCGTACGACTGATCACATGAAATCAATCTTGACATCAAAACATTTTTTGTCCAACTGTAATTTTGTAACAAGCCCTCTTGATGTGATTATTGCGATGATGGATGGGAAGTCATCAGTGTATCATCAGACATATCACCATTTCGAAACACCACCTGCGTAGTTGTAACTCCATTGCTAAAATGACTACAGCTACAACAATAACACAACGACAACAACAACAACAACAACAAGCTACAACCTGTATCCATTGGCAACACAACAAGACCAGGGCACTTGCGTAGCGCTTCAGCTTCTGATATCTTATCACGAAGGAAAACAATTGCTTCTCGCCCTCCAGATCCCGCTCCGTCTCCCTTCCTAATGCCTTTCGAACGGGCTTCGTAGCTAACTGCGACAAAACCACCGCTGTTAAACTGTCTTACCTGGGAGGGAGGGAGGGAGGGAGGGAGGGAGGGAGGGAGGGAGGGAGAGGGTCAATACATAACAACAACAACAACAACAACAACAACAACAACAAGAATTCACACACACACACACACACACACACACACACACACATACACACACAAAAGGAATTCAGTATGAAAAACACATTAAAGTACTACTCTGCTACTGCAGCTTATTCTTCCCCCCCCCCCCCCCTCCTCCTCCCTTCGCGTAAGCCACTACCACAGCCACAAGAAATTGTAGAGCAATATCAAGAATTATTACTCACTAACACAATTCTATGATTGAGTAGTATGAATGAGCATTGCTATAGAAAAACTTTTAACCCGAGGTAATGCTGCATCATCTATGTTCTACTACGACATAGTGATGACGATGCACAACTTTGCCACTCTTCGTATTGTCTCTCATCTTATGGCTAACCGACATATTAAGAAATGAAAGAGCTTATTACCGCAACGGGTTTAAATTTAAGTTCTGGGTGCCTTAATCTTTCCGCTTCCACGTAGAAAGAGTCAACATCGATGTGAAATACGATGCGCTCCTCCTCCTCCTTCTCATGCTGCTTCACATCGGAAGAAGGAGTAGAAACGAGATTTGCATTGTGCATAATAACTATTGAGTCGCCAAGGTTGGTAGCATTGGCATCGTTTTGATGTTATTTGTTGGTTCAGTCGTACTACGTGATGACTACTGGAGTTCTGGATTATAATGGTGGCATTCACAAGGAGGAGAAGGAGGAGGAGGATCATGTGTGAGTGCTTCTTTCCTCACATTGTTATCAGTATCGAGGAGGAGGAGGAGGTGATAATAACAATGATGACATCCTGGTCACGAATAGTTTCCTCTCTCTCTCTCTCTCTCTCTCTCTCTCTCTCCCTCTCTCTCTCTCCCTCTCTCCCCTCCTCTCTCTCCTCCTCCTCTACCTCCTCCTCTCCTCCTCTCTCTCTCCTCCTCTCTCTCTCTCTCTCTCTCTCTCCTCTCACAGTGTGCTCGTCGTCGTCGCCGTCGTCGTCCGCATTCACGTGTACCGATGTACTCAGATAAGCAGATAAGAACGTGCATAAATTGCTTGTCGCACATATTAAAAAGCAGGGGAATCCTAGGGAATCTATCTATTCCTTACTGCCGTCTGCGTTCTATGAGTACATAACACTCGTACAATTACAAGAATAAATTGCTTGTCGCAGGGATTAAAAAGCAGGGGAATCTATCTATTCCTCACTGCCGTCTGCGTTCTATGAGTACATAACACTCGTACGTACAATTACAAGAATAAATTGCTTGTCGCAGGGATTAAAAAGCAGGGGAATCTATCTGTTCTGCCCTACTTTCCGGCTTCCCCTCCTCCTCCTTTCTCCTGTTCTCAAGAAGAGATATAATATCACACACAGCAGCAACTACAACTGAAAGGACGGATAACATCGTCAGCCAGAGATATTATATGGTTCTTACACTCGGCGGTAATGATAAATATTTGTTGTGCTTCATAATCATTGACATGGTGAGCATGATACATGGATTGTTAAGAGGAGAATAGTTGACGACATTACATTAATAATATCTATGGCTGCTGTGCTCAATATCAGCAACGTTAACTGCAACTATTGGATTATTCTGCTGTGCGGCGATTGGCTATATCTGCTACTTGACGTTTTTCCCACTTTGTATTCCGTATCCTTATCCTAGAGGTAGGTAGCAGTATTACTACTAACTACTACAACAAGTCTTTATTATGTACGAATCGATATTTCTAAACACTGCTTGCTGCTGTTGCTGCCTTAGTATCACGATCAGGAGCTGGAGTTTATGCGGGGTCATTTAATCCAGTTCATGATGGTAGTAAGTTGGTTATTGAATCTCTTCTTCTTCTTCTTCTTAATGCCAGGCGCATACTTACAACGATTATACCATTCCATCATATCTCTCCAGGCCACATAGCTATTTTGAGAGCAATGCGGAATAGATTTGGTAGTACTACATATACCAAGCCTTAATATTGGTAATTGGTTTTACCAAACGTAATTAGTATAATATGACTACAGATACAATTTACGCTGTCGTTGGATACAATCCAGGCAAGAAGTACCCGGTGCGTGAATGTGTGTGGATGTGTGTGGATGTGTGTGGATGTGTGTGGATGTGTGGATGTGTGTGTGTGTGTGTGTGTGTGTGTGTGTGTGTGTGAGTGTGTGTGTGAGCCCCACTGCTAAGTGATCTCTTTTCTAGATAAAATGGAATAAAAATGCTGTACCAGACTTTGCAGAACAGTTTATGTTTTAATTTACAACAGCCTTCTTTCAATATTTTAAGTGATGATGGATGCGACGATGATAACATTTCTTTCAATATTTTAAGTGATGATGGATGCGGGGATGATAACATTTTTCTTTTAGGTTTCCCCAGAGCAACGCGCAAAATTGCTCAAAAAAGTAGCAAAAAACGTTGAGTGATGGTGAAATATGTTGAGTTTTCGCATATGTTGACTTATTTTCATTAGGTGATAATTAGTTGCAGAAACATGGAAGTTTTACCATTCTCATCGAAGAAAAATGCTATCTTCTTGATCTCTCTATGAAAATAATTGTGTTGGTATTAGATGCTACTAAAGAATGGATTGCCTCAAGTTAAGGTGAGAGAGATTTGTGATGTTGTAGTAACTGTATTAAGTAGTAACAGCAGTAGTAGAAGATTAGAAGATAATAGCAAACACTAGCAGATGGCAACAGTATCATAATTAATAATACATTGGTGGTGTAAACATTCATGTGTTTATATTCCCGTTTGGTGGTTTACAAAATACAAAAGTAGTAGTAGAGCGTGTGGTCATCATCATCATCATCGTCATCATAAAGCAATCAAGCAGAATGCTGTGTTATCACACCATGTATGGCTGCCACCGTCATCACAGCAAAACTATTTGAGACAATACGATAGAATTATAATTATTACGACTCTTATTCTACTCTTCTTATTATATGAAGGTTGATATAGTGCCTGGATATATATGGCGTTTTGCAAAAGAGAAAGGCGCAGTGATGTACTAAAAACTCTCTTAAAATTAGAAGAAGATATAAATATTTTCCTGATTGATCGGGCAAAGAACAGATAGATAGATAGATAGATAGATTAATAATATGTGGAAGATTTATATATGTATTATATTTATATACGTATAGAGAGAGAGAGAGAGAGAGAGAGAGAGAGAAAGAGAGTACTCTTGACTATGATCGAAGGTAGACTGAAAGAAAAAGAATCGAAATCGATGAGCATAAAATTACGTTGTGATCATGTGACAGGATGTAATGTTTGCAACACATGTTAGTCCTCAACTACCTGATTTGTCTATTTGTGATCTATCGAGGTGTCATCATCGTTGTGTAATCATCGTTGTAATCATCGTCATTTTGATAATTTAGCTGTATATTATATATATATATATATATATATATATATATATTCATTGGCTCACCACTACATAATAGGGTTAGAGGATATCGAACATGGAAGAAAGATGGGTTGTAAACTATGTTGTAGTAGAAGTAGTAGAAGTTGTATTGCTATATAGTATTATGGTTTTGACTGATGATTCTCATCTCTCTCATGATTTCTCTGCTGCTCATACTCACTGGGCCCAACGAGCGTATGTTAGAAATGATCAACAGTCATTACTATTACTTTTATGATGATGATAATGATGATAATTACTATTATTATTATTATTGTTATGATTATTATTTTTATGTGTGTCCTCCCCCCTTACCTGACTTAGCCCTGCTGAAATATTCCTCAATTTTCTCAACATTTTGGGTCCAATTGTACTAGGCCCGTTGCAGGTAGTGCTGCGTGAGTAGTATTTCAGTGAATGACGATTCAAATCGTTGTTCAGTAGAAGAAGAAGAATCCATGAGAAATTTAGTACCTGCTGATTGGGCGATACGACAATAATCTCGAGACCACCAACCAATTCACATCCAAGATTCTTTGAATCATTTTAATATACATCCTATTTACTCTTGATTTCCTAATAGTCACCAATGAGAACCGTGTTCTTCCAAGCAAGTCCAGCTTATTCAAAAATCAGTTCCACAAAGGTTGCTGCCTAGTTTATTCTATGCAATATAATGCTGCTGCGATATTTGATGGGTTATTTTTTGTCCGAAGGTGAGGTTACTTCGTGCTTTTGACCGCGAAGTGAAAGGTACTCATAGTAGTGATCAGACGATGACGATGATGATGATAATCATGATTATCAAGTGGCATTGTTTTAAATTTTAATTATCCACAGGATTTGTTGATGATAGAGAGTGTGCTGAGGACCTAGCTCGAATGTATTAATTAATATACCATTGTTTATTTCCGAGCACCTTTGTTAAAAATAGTCATTGAACGGTTTTTTTTTAATTTCTGCAATCCATTCTTCAACAGGTATAATCCGAAGAACTCTTCCCACTCTATGACAAAAGAGGAAATGAAAACTTTCTTACGAGAGGTATTTAGAGAAATCGTATTTAAAATAGTAGAACAATAGCCAAGTAAGAATTTCGTTGGTGTTTCGGCCTTAATGTATCCATCGTAAGTACTTCTACTGTACCAGGTCGAAGAGATCAGGAGGCAAAGAGCTATGGAAACAGAAAAAGATAAATAAGAAGCTGTTCATATTTGTATTCAGCATCATTAGAATCGCGGCTTTAATTCAAGATCACAAGGTTGGAAATATCAAAGTCTAATAATTTTGCAGTGCATTCACTGAAATATGTCATTGAGCTACTTGTGTGCCCCCCGTGTGTCTACTGTGCTAGACTACGTTTCTACGTGTTATCACGTACGTGCATGCATTGTAAAGCTAGCAGTAAACATTTAATTCATCACAGTGCACGGCTGTGTGGACTGTCGTGTGCATCTAGCCAGCTAGCCAGCGCACTCTCAAACACTTGACTGCCAGAATGACACGCGCTGCATGCTAGCATGCTAGCATGGGTGAGAGACATCGTCATTCATTGAAAGTAGCGTGCTGAGAACAACTGCCGACTGGGCAGCTGCCACAAGTGAACAAACACGGACTAGCTAGACGGAGAGAGAGAGGGGGGGGGGGGGGGGGCAGATGCACAAAAGGCGCGTGCAATGCAAGATGCATGTTGCTTTCTAGCTTTGTTCATCAACCTGCTGCTGCTGACGACATGTGGTGATTCTGCTTGCATTCACGTTGCATGCGCGACTCACACTTTTGCTGCAGGAGCGAATTGAACTGCGCGATGTCCCAAATTGGGTCGTGCAGCAACAAGCACACACACAAATTGAACAGCCGCAGCAATGCATCTGGACAAATGCTCAGTGTTGCAGCTACTGACATGTTGCAGCATCATTGCTCAATCGCCGCACGTCGCATGTGTTCCAGTGTTGGCGGTGGCACGTGATCAGCAACTGCCACATCTAGATGTGCCAGCATGCGCTCGGCGCGTCTAACATTCATCATTGTTGGTAGCTGTCATGGCACATTGGCTCAAACATGTGCTCATGGTCTAGCAGGGCGCATCGCGTCGGTTGGGCTAACAAATGGCACATTGTGGCACGTCCCACAGCAATGGATGTAGCACTCTGACACACCGTGCAAGCAGTTGGGCACATGCTAGCATGCAAAGCATGAGCTAGATCTGACGTCTTGGCATGCAACAATTGCACGCTAGCTAGCATGCACAATGCATCTAGATCGAGAGATGTGTGAACCCATCATGCATCATGGCCAACGTAGAGGTCGACCGCATTTATTTGCATGTTCCAGACTACTTTTGCCGCAGTAGTCACACCACCAGTGTGGCATGCTACATTGTCACCATTGTGCGTTACATGCATGCATAGCTAGCTGGATCTTGGGGGGACGTGTTATTCGTCGCTATCGACGTGATACATGTTTCATTCTTTTGTCACTCGAATCCTACTTGTTTTAGGAATGTAGCAAGATTTCTACTACGCAGCAGATAGGCATTATTTGCATACGATCAACATGATCGATTTCTATCAGCAAGCAAATCTGATGTTACTACGACTTGAGCAAATTCTTTTCAGTACTCCCCAACTCAGCAGCTGCTAAAGCAAAGAGAGCAGCACTTAAAATATATGCGGGCGTTACCGTCCATAACAAAGCATCACGGATAGGCGTGTTGGCCGAAAATCCCCATAAACCTGAGAATTGAAGCAATGTCCACATTTTATTCATAACAACATCAAATTTAATGGAAGTATTTTCCATATAACCACCTGTAGTCATTCATATATACGAAATCTTGACAATTAGTACACCTCACCATTATACAACACTCTCTCTCTTATCATTGTTACTCACAAGAATCTAATAAATAACTATCGTCGTCGTCGTTAAATGATGTCATCACCTGAAGTTGAAATAAGAGCTCCGACTGCAACAGGAGCAAGGTTTCCGACTGCCGTAAGCAATGAGAATACCCCCTAATTAGCAATTTAATGTTTTTGTTTTTAAGAAGCATTTCTATCATCAACGATAACGTTAATCAATGATAGAAAGTAAGGGATGTAATAGAAATTAACTGATTATAATCATTTTACATATAGTTCTTACACGAAACAGTAGATTTTATTGACACTCATAATGAACCATTTTATTGACACTCATATAATCAACCAACTAACACGGAACAGTAGATTGTATTCACAATCACAATCGTCATCAGCTGTGACCAATTAACGTCTTCTTCTTCTTCTTCTTCTTCTCTTGTTGTTGTTGTAAGAAATAATAAATACTACCTGAGTTGAAGCCCTTAGATTTGGATTTGGCAGTGCTGCATACCTAATGACAGAGGATTTTTTACTTTTTAACATTGCTACAACATAGTAGAGAAGTACAGAAATACAAAGAAAGAGAGAGAGAGAGAGAGAGAGAGAGAGAGAGAGAGAGAGGCTAGACAATCTGGATATTTAGACAATGCGTGTAAGAAAATGTTAACATCAGAATGTTCGTTGCTCTGTGCGGAGTGTGTTTATTTTCTTCTACTAGTCATCAATTATCATTTGCATAAGTTTTAAACAGATAACCGCATTTGATTATGATTTATAATTATAAGTAATATAATATTGGGCTAGGATCCTAATTGATCATATTCTTACAGAGCAGCTTGTGCGGGACCAAACCAGCATTCTGCTACCAAATACTCAAGCAAGAGAGCTAGGAGGAGGAGGACGTTCAAGAGAGAGAGAGAAGGAGAGTGAAGGAGAGAGAAGGAGAGAGAGAGAGAGAGAGAGAGAGAGAGAGAGAGAGAGAGAAGGAACGTTCAAAGACAGAGGAGGAGAACAAATTGAGAACTACTACTCCAACTACTAATACATGTTGTTAATCATCATTGTCATACTACTACTACTACTACTACTACTACTACTACTGCTGCTTCACGTTGTTAATCATCATTGTGATGATCGTAGTAGGAGTAGTAGACTAGTAGAGTAGTAGTAGTAGTAGTAGTAGTAGTAGTATATGGGGGATGGATGATAGCAAGATGTTACACCATCCCTCATCATCCTCGTCATCTATAATGCAGCAATGCTCACAACTAACTAACTAACTAACTAACCCGATGATGCTGAATTAAAGCTGTTAGCGTAGACGGTGAGTGCCCAAAGAGGTGCAGCAAGCAGTGTGCCGACGATGGGTACCAATAATCGAGACTACGATGATGATGGTGTATTGTTGCAGTATTATTATATTGCTTGAAATGGAAACAGCATTTTTTTGTGATGATGATGATGATGATGGTGATGATGTCCACATTATCAAGACCATAAAGTAGCACTGGTAGTAGAGAATAAAAGAAGAAAAATAAGTGTTCTATCTCCCCCTTATTACTCCGGCTGCTACTACTACTTCTACTACTACTTAATTCTCAAGATTATATATAATATATATATATATATATATATATATATATATATATATATATTCATGATAACATTCCTACCCCTAATGCAAGATTAGCACATATATTACTACCTGAGCAGCATTTAACGTAGGGAAAGAAGATGAAGAGGGAAGAGAGCTATAGCTACTGTTTGTGGCGTTGGTTTGAATATTCAAACGAGAAGCTAATGATGAAGCTGACGGAGGTGACGCAGCTGCTGCTAGTTTGTCTGCTGCAATTCCTGATAGAGTTGATTGGTTGGTTCCATCATCATTTTATCAAAGTTGTGTTATTCACTTGCGTGTAATGAATTAAAATGATGTCTTGTAGTAGTATGTATATACAACAGCAGCAGCAACGATTACTATTATATGTTGCTGCCACAAACACAACAGAAAATAACGATTACTATTATATGTTGCTGCCACAAACACAACAGAAAATAACGATTACTATTATATGTTGCTGCCACAAACACAACAGAAAATAACGATTACTATTATATGTTGCTGCCACAAACACAACAGAAAATAACGATTACTATTATATGTTGCTGCCACAAACACAACAGAAAATAACGATTACTATTATATGTTTGCCACAAACACAACAGAAAATACCTATCTCATAAACACGTAAGTCTACAAACAAAAACTACTTATTTGCAATTCTACTACTACTACTACTACTACTACTACTATACACAGTGCGTAATTCTTGACCTCCAAGCAAAGTGGAGGCACTTCCTGCCATGGCTATTATGAGCGCATTGTCAACACTAAATGAAACCGCCTAAGTATTATTCCACCAACAAGATACAACAACTACTTTAACTATTATCAATACCACTTTCTTGAATCTATATATGAAGCAATAATAAACATTTGGAAGTGTGAATAATTTAAGAAAGAAGTTATATGATGATGATGCCGCCATGCCTTTGTGCCAATAAATAATTTGTTGCAGAAGTATATAAATAACATCCAACCGCTATTTCTTCTTAATCAAATATGGAAACGATATGTAATATCAATAATGCCTTGATCAATCGACCTTATTGTATGCAACCATTAACCACCACCATCAACACTCACCTGCTCAGGGAATAAGTCCAGAAATAGAGGGGCCTGAAACAAAGGGGGTGGTGGTGTGCGAAGGAAAATATGATGATGATGATGATGATGATGATGATGAAGATTCTACTATTCTTGCTTTCCCCGCTAAAATTTGAAGGCAGAGTAGTATGAGGCAATTTGCACAACAAACGGCAACAATTTCGAGAATGATTATCAACAAGTAATTTGCTTCAAATTTCCTTTAAACTTCACACAGTAGTACATACAATAGTGTGTGACAGAATAAACTTCACACAGTAGTACGTACATACAATAGTGTGTGACAGAATAAAAATAAATTTTTTTATCTACTTTCAGTTATTCTATCACACACCGATATATTTAGATATTTTTCAAACACACACACACACACACACACACACACACACGTGACTGACACAGAGGGTGACAGAAAGCGGTAGTGCGCACTATACAGTAGGGTGCCCCCCCCCCCCCCTGCACCACTTGTTCTATCTACGAAAACATGATAGAGTCATCGTTGTCGTCATCCTACGTTCTACCAAAACTCGAAATGTGAGCAAAAAGAAAGAGGGTAGTTGGTTTAACACCACCTTCCAGGCAGCAATGGTAAAACCAGCCATAAACCGAACCATCGAGGCCTGGAACCACGTGAATATTTCAGTAAATAATATCATAATAGACAGCACAAAAGCTGCTATTACTTGCTGCTGCTGCTGCTGCTGCCTAGTTAATAGAATATCGGTATTATTATATATAAGACAACACAATCAACTCTACTAGAACGATGACAACACTCGATAGCACTTCTCCCCATCATCATCATCATTATCATCCTCCTACAACTACTACTACTAGAGATATAAAATACGGACAAGCAATGGCAACAAACTGCTACTACCGGGTTCATATATAAACCACATGTATGATTACTCATTTGCACAAAAAACAACAACATCATATTTAAATATGAACAAATATATATATATATATATATATATATATATTCTAAATATAATTTATATATTACCAGGAGAATATAGACAGTAGGCTTTGAATTCAAGATTTCTTTTAAAATCACTTCAGTATCTGGTGTTTCTATTATTGTGTTGGTACTACTACTACTACTACTAGTCGCCAATGGTGCGGAATGAGAAGAATCATTGAGGCTGCTGCTTTCAGTAGTAGCAGTAGTAGTAGTTGTTGTTGTTATATCTGCAACTGGAGTAGTAGTAGCAGCGGCAGCAGCAGCACTAGATCCAGCATATATGGGATCATTATCCTCCTTTCTATTGGCAATGGTGACAGCTGTAGCATTATTATAGAAGGAAAGAATGAATGATAATCAGGCTGCTGTGACGATAAATGTATAGTGTATATGTTGTACTAGCAGAATCTTAGTAATAAACCACCAAATACAACAATTTTCACCTATCTATCCCCCTTCTTCTCCTCCCCCAATCCTCGCTCTTTCTCTTCTTCTTCTTTACTCCACTTGAAATAACATAACCACAACAAACAAGATAGCGATTGATTTTTAACAATTCCCCTCCTCCCTTCTCTTTCTCCAACTTCATTTTTTTTACCATGGCCATCAGCATCATCATCAGCATCTTTATCACCAGCAGCAGCATCAGCAGAAGTAGTAGTAGTAGTAGTAGTAGTAGTAGTCGTCGCAACATGACGAGGATCTCTTATCACAACAGCCCCTATTAAGGCAGAAACAAGTCCAAACCCACTTACAGCTATTCCAGCACCCCTCCACCTAATTTTAGAGTATTACTATTTATTTATCTATTCAATACGCAGCATGAAAAATAATTATGACAATGATTGATGTGTGACTTTGTTGTTTCCACGTTATATTTATAGCAGTGAGTGAGTGAGTCAGCAGCACACCATGAAGACAAAAACAATAACAACAATAACAACAACTACAACAACTACAACAACGATAAGCAACGGACACAGCACCCACTGTTACTACTGCTATCACTACTATTACTACTACTATTACTACTACAACCACTAAGTACCCTATGCTTTGGTCTAAAAGGATAGAAAGAGAAGCCAATCCACCACCAAGATATATCCCCAATGAGAATACCTAGTACATACGTAGTAATAGTGGCGAGGAGAACCATCATACATACACAGTTTGCATGTAGTAATAGTGAGGACAACCATCACACATACATAGTTTGTAGGCGTGTTTGAGGTTGGTTAGAAGAACGATAGACTCAATAATACCAACCGAGTTAGCATAAGCAATTTTTTCTTTTGGGGTAATTTCTGCTAAAAGAGTGTAGGAGCTTGGTGTAGTCACAGCCTGAGTATGGCACCAGCATCAACAGTTTATCATCTTTATAGTAGTAGTAGTAGTACGATCATTTTGGATTGAATATGAGCCTCACACTCGTGAGTATAAATGGCAGTGATTATGAGCCTTGTTATATTATTATTATTATTAATAATAATATTTTGTAATTTAAATGTGTTATCATAATCTCCAGTACTACTGATTGATCTTATTCACTACTACTACTACTACTATAACAGCAACACGAGCACCCAACAGCAGCACGTACCTGTGCCAAGCCCATTGCAGATCTAGAAGCAAAAAGATGCGAAAAATCTCCTGACAAACTTCCCATTCCAAGAAAAATAGACCAAATCACTGCTGCCACAGATACTACCAATCCCCTGATTATGGTGGTGATGATGGTATTAACAATGATTATTATTTATCATTGGTGGTGATGATGGTATTAACAATGATTATTATTTATCATTGTTGCAAATATTTTTATGGCTGGTGACTTACAAAATAATATAAAATTGTTTATAAATATCTATTGACGATGAAACAATCAACGATAAAAGGAATAAAAATAATGATCAATCAGTGATTTAATAAATAAACAACCTGTTATACGAATCGGCTATTCTACCAGCAAATATGGATGCAATGGCAAATGTCCCAGTGAAACTATAATAGCAGCAATTAGTAATCATATGATGTGCCAGCAATCAGTTAGCTGTGTATCGATTAAAAGGTAGCAGCAGCAGCGTATTATAGAAACAAATGAAATGTCTGCTGCTGCTGTCTCCTTTTTCATTAATTCCTCTACAAGCGGCATATAATGATGATAAAGACTTCTTTTTCATCCGTGCCTCCTCCTCACTCGCATTAGGTAAGTAGAGTAGCAGTATAGCATCATCATCATCATCATCATCATCATCATCATTATTTGTGAGAAGATTTCTAACATAGATATAATAGAGAAGAACGACCCAAAGCTTGCAAGCCACGAGTATGCTGTAGAATCGTATCCCAAATCGATATTTGCGTACAACCGTTTTGCCTATTATTATTATTATTATTATTATTATTATTATTATATACGTTATGTGTGTCGTGTTGTGTGTGTTTGTGTCCTACTAATTATGAAATGCACTATCATCAAACACAACACCATTTCTTCTGACGCTGGTGGTGGTAGTAGTGGGTGATGAAGACCGATGATTATGAATAGGATGATAATATGTAATATGTAACATAAATATGATTATGAATAGGATGATAATATGTAACACAGAGCATTTGTTTTAATCGGTCATCATCCTCATCACCATCAACTACTGGAGTAGTAATAAAATCGACTGACTACCTCATCTAATGGCAAATTCATTTGCGGATTGAAGTTGTTTATGTAGTAAATCAACGCCCTGGACCATTGATTACTAACAAAAACCAGAAGTAATGCAGCTAGCATCAAGTGAGGGAATTTTTTCCTCTCCTCTTCCCCCCCCTTTCCCTCCTTTACGAGAGGGTTTCTTTTCCCGGACGATGTTGAGGAGGAGGAGGAGGAGGAGGAGTCGCTTATTCTGCGTAACGCTGATGGTGTTGATGAAGAGGAAGATACAGCTGCTGCTGCTTTACGATGATTTATGTCGTGTCCATCGTCGTGGTAGTAGTGCCTGTTTTCCTCCTCCTCCTCCTCCTTCTCATCACCATAAATTGATTCGAGGATGTCCTCGTTGCTGGTACTACTACTACTACTACTACTACTATTACTTCCAGCTTCTTGTGACCTTTTGCCTTTTGCATTTGCCAATGTCATCGTCGTTGTCATCGTGATTGCTCTCAAAGAAGGAGCTAGCAATCCACCACCACCACCACCACCGGGTTGTTGCGGCCAAATTGGCACGTTCTCTGATCTTCTTTGAGCAAAACAGCTGCTATATCCTCTTTCTCTACTACGACTATTACTAAATAGGGTGTGAGTTCTAAGGGGAGGGACAGCATCCATATTAACCAAGAAAGGCAATGAAGACGATGATGACGCTGATGCAGCCGCAACTGCTTTTGTTCCCTTAGTATCGCAATACAGAACTCTCCTTCTCCTATGATGATGATGATGATGATGATGATGATGAGCTTTTTGCATCTTCTGGAACGACAAGGGACCACCACCACCTAATTATCAAATTTTGTTGGAGAAACAACCAGATGATTCGCATGCCAAAAATAATATATATATATATATATATATATATATATATATTATGTATATGAATTAAATAGGAACTTTACCTGAAGATAGAGTAGCAGCTGCAGCAGCAGCTTGTGGTGGTCCAGAGATGATGATAAGAAGTAATAAGACGAAGAAGCGAGATAAGAATGTGATAGTTGTTGTTGGTGGTGAGAACTCCAGTTTGGAATAAAACGACGACGATACCACCTCTTCTTCTTCTTCTTCTTGTTCTCGTTTTTGTTGTAATAATCTCCAAGAGGATGATGATGTAGAAGACGACGACGATGATGATGATGATGATGACAATCCTGGTGTCGTAGTACTTTCACTACGAGTGAATAAAGAATGAATGCTAGACAAGGGACAGCTAGTAATTGTTACAGGAGACAGAGCATTGATCCAGATTATCCTCCTAACAGCAGCCATATTGGTCGACGATGATGGCACGAAGATCCTCGATAATATCGGGTTTCCATTCTGATGTTGCTCGTGGCTCTCTAGTTCTAATGCTGAGGAAGCTTTCTGTGAGTGTTTGCTGTTGCATCTGCTTCGTAGTTTGATTCTGCTGCTGCTACTGCTACTGATGTAATCTACTTGCTCTTTGGAGGGTGACGATGATGATGAGATCTTGTGGATGATGGATTCTTCGCTTGTTTTTCGGCTTCCATGTTGCTTGTAGGGGGCTTCTTCAACTCGTAACACTGACGGAATGCCATCAGCTGTGGCATTAGAGTAAAATAACATAAAAAATATAACATATCATCGGTGCTATTAGTAATATGTTATGATTTGTGACAACATCAACCATTGGATACATAGGCAGCTACAAGCTCCTGTGACAACATCAACCATTGGATCTACAAGCTGCAACGACCCCACAAAGTCACCACTGCTACAACGGTTGATGCTTGTTTACCAACCTCCTTCTGGCATTGCCTCCAATCTCTGTCGTGCTTTTCGAGGCATTTACTCAAAGCGTCGTACCTAAGTTTACAATACAAGTTTTGTTACAGCTGAAAAAAAGAAACATCTATTTATCAGGAGCAACATTAGGCTAATTTTGTTACAGGTGAAGAAATGAAACATCCATTTATCAGGAGCAACATTTCCGAACACAAATAAGCCATTCCAACACAAGTAGACGTTAAATTTTCTTCTAGTGCGTATGAATTTACATACAGTGGTTTACAGCCGGAGTTGTTCAGGACCGTGCTAAAAGCCTTATGCCATATTCAAAACACATATAAATTAATTGTAACTACAGGACATATGTCTTAATAGAACATTGAGATTGATCTCCCCTTTCTTCTTCTCTTTCTCCTCACTTGCTTTCTCTAGCCTCTGAATCACTAAAAAAAATATTGGACCTCGTTACGATCGCACATGAAAATCAAGCTTCACTCAAGTTGGGAAGAGTTGCAGTTGTAAGCCGCTCGTTCAACCATCACAAAGATAAGCGCACGGGAGGTTGTTTGTTGTTTATTTACGTGGCTTTGTTTAGATTGTCGCAGGAGGAAATCATAGGCTAAACAAAGTGATCGTCTTATCTTGGTAGATGTCGTAACAATAATGTTGCACTCCTAATAAATTGCAACGAAGCTAAAATCGAATTGAGCTTGATTTGTTGAGTCGTAGGTGATGTAACCCCTACATTTGCAATTTTTGTTATTTGCAACCAAAGCTAGCTCCTGACATGTATGGAATTGAACGTTGTGGAGATCTCTACGTGTAGAGTGAGTATCTCCTTTTTAATTGCTTCCTGTGTAATAATTGCTTCATAGAATCCACGTATAACAAAGTAATATGGATCCTTCCATGGAGAAGGCATCATCCTCATCCTTTGATGATTCTCTACAGGAAGAGGTAATGAGACATTGTCTTCATCATTGCTGTTTGTAACATTTTTGAGTTTCCCCGAACAGAACAAGATCCTTACCATACGCCTGGCAGAGGTTCAGGTTGATAATAAAGAGTAAAAATGATGTTGTAGAATTTTTTTTATTTTTATCATCACATGTAAAACAAGGCTGCTTCTATAGCGAAGGATGAAAGGCTCCGTCAACTCGAAAAGGTTAGGTCGTTAAAAAAGCAAGATACTCCAATAATCAAGCATAATCAATCAGAAAGAAGATATCTTTGATGACACACAACGGCAACTCAGCGTTGCATTAAAGCGAATTGCAGGTAATTTCTTGAGTTGCCGTCTTTCGCAGACTGACGAAATGGATGTTTTGTTTGGGCTGTATTAAAGTGTTAGAGGATAAGCTATATGCTCAAAAAGTAGCTACTAAAGGAAATTCATCGCAACGTGGTTCATTCTCCAAACATTTATCGTTTCTATTCATTGGCTTGCTACCCATACTTTGATAAAGAATCTAAAAACTAGAAATAATAGATATCTCCACGGACTCGAAAAGCGAGAAAACACCAAAGGAAATAGTGGAAGTAGACGAAGGATCAAAAGAAACTGAACAGGAAAAGAGGATTGGAGACATTGTTGAGTTTCCATTGGACTCGCCCCAAACACGACAGGTAGAGATGATAGAAAGGACACAGCATCTACGGAAAAAGGAAACTAGCACCATCGTAACATGAATACCTTTTCCTTCTCTTTTTATCCTTTATTAAATTAATAACATCATATCACCATCAGTGACGGCAGCAGCAATATCATCGCTTAGTAATAATAATATAGCCACTACTAAGTAATTATACACCCACACATCACTGAACGGAGATCTATGGCGAAACAGGAGCAAGACTTAGATATGAAACGCATCACGAATCTTTCTGCAGAACTCAAGGTCTTCCATTTAATCATTCGATATTATTTTCCTACGTCTGAGGCCTCTGTTTATCCAGCTATTATTCAATTGAGAGAAGAGATTCACAATTTGGGTATTGGTGATGATGAATGATGATGAATGGACTACTACTACTACTACCACTACAGATGATTGAAGAAAAGAGCGAATCATTCTGCGAATCTTGCGAAAAACTTAGCCACAGTACAAAGGTGGCTCATTCATGATTTCCCTCAAGCTGCTGCTGTCAAAAAACGGAGTAGTAGTAGTCTCTTTCCCCCACCCCCCTCTTTCTCATAGCAAACGGATATCTGTCTGCCTTTGCCAAACTAAAAACTTACTAAAAATAATTAGAATTTCGCAGAGTCACTTGCCCATCTTGGAACGTTGAAGCTTGAAGGCTGTTTAATTTCTTGTGCACAGAGTGTTTTTGCAGCTCTTGATGGCATGGTATTAGAACATAATAATATCCACGTGTCATTTGCAATACCAACCATAATGGAATGACCTTGCCTTTATTTATTTATTTCTTTAAAAGAATTTTGCAGCAAGGAGAACACAAAGTAGTGTTATGTTGCCTGAACACAATATATTTCTGCTGCTGCGGCGAAGTTGTATTTTTCACATCATCGTTCTTGCGCTCTGTGGCACCTACCAACTAGGGTATTTTTCTTGGGATGCTGAAAACAGAAATTCGAGAGATCTTCAATAAGGTGTGGATTATTTGCCTACATATTAATGAATGCTCCTAACTTCGAGATATATATGGCATAAATCTTGTATACAGTACACTTTATACACGTGCTATGGAGTAGAAAGAAGCACGATTCATAAGTACTACCTCACGTTTTCAGTATTTTATCTTTAAATACACACACACACATTTATATATATATATATATATATATATATATAATGGATGGTAATAATATACCCCTTCGCTTGTATGTACCCTCTCCTGTTCATATCTTCCAGGATATCAAATCTCTCATTAAAAAAGCAAATCAACTTCGAATAAAGCATAAGGAGCTCAGAGGTACTATTTAAATTCTAAATTGCATATCTTGATAGGTAAATATTTTTTCACTGTAGCCACTATCATCGTCATTTTCAGCATCACATCATCATTATCCTCCATATTGTCGTTGTCCTTATCCGAATCCTCAAAACTACTGATATTGCTGACTTTTCGCGTATATGAATACTTTCCATTGATCGTTGCAGCAGACGACTAATCGTAATCAAATGTCATCAGCGCACCATTTAATAGCGAACATTACGTACTTCTGAAATACTCTTATTGTTTTTAAATCATTATAATCGCAGTGCGTCAAAACTCATATGAGAGTAGCTTGGCTCTCTACCTTGGTCATCATGCTAGCAATGATGATGATGGCAACAACAACAACCTCGTTTCTTACTACGAAGAAGAATATAGCAGCACAAAGGATCGGGAAAAACGAGGAGGAAGAAGCTTGAGTCCATCTGCTGTTTCTTCAGGAACATCTATTACTAATTCTAGAAATGAATTGAATGAGAAAAAGGATGCAAATGTGTCGTCGTCATCAACTTCTATATCAAGGTAGTTAACTCAGTAAATTCAGCTAAAATTAATTGACATAAGTATATTGCATTACTTTTATCATGTAATTACAACAGCAAAAGGGTTGTGACGTCTCATCGATATTCGTCGATATTCTCCTCGATGTTTGGATCTGGTGGGAGGAGAAGAATTCTTAGTGGCCGTCGATCAAGACGTCACTCTTCTTATTCTCCCAAAAAAGGAGGGGGAAATAGCCTAAGAGATGAGAGAGGAAGAGGAAGAGGAGGAGAAGGAAAAGGAGAGCGGGGAGGGGTACAAAGATTGCATCAGGTAGCCATCGGCACTCCCTTCAATCTCATTAATGTTCTCCAATATGTTTTTCATTTGTCTTGGAATACTATTAATTAATTTAAGCGTATAAATATACATTACATCACAAATCCTACTATAGGTCCATGCAATCGATGCAACTGAGAGAAGTAAAGCTGATTGTGTACAGTTGAGGAGACAAGAATACGAAAAGCTAAGGTGATGGCAAATGTCACTACCTCCCATCTAAGATTCATTGACCATTGCATGCAGTATTTGCAATTGAGTTATAGTGAGAAATATTACTTCTGTGGTGAAAGTATGTAATTAGTTTAAAAAGGTGTCGTAGTAAAATGAACAACTGCCTGTATAATTATATGTTCTCTTAGTCTTCCGTGAGTTCTAAATCATTCTTCTTGATACTTTTTTCCATGAATATTCTAACATTACTATTCATTCCTAACTTATATTTTCTCATTATAAAACCCATAAAACCCATCGCCAATGAGTCCATTTGTGGGCCCATTCCTATCATTAATTCATAATTATTTTCACCAAATAGCCCCTAATTCCTCTGTAAAGTTGTTAAAATGAATATAATAGCGATTCCATTAGTATTATTCTCTACTGCTGCTATAATAATACTCCAATTATCTGCTTAAAATATCGTAAACAAAAAGGATTAACTACCTTCTTTGCAAATGCAGATTTGAACAATTTCGGGCTGTGCGTAGCTACTTTAAAGAAGGCATGCTGGATCTCTCTGATTCATCCATTGCGGTATAAAAAGGATGATTATGTTATCTTTGAGAGTCAAGATTTGACGAAGAGTGATCATAACAATGATGATGATACATGACATTTTACATACCTCAACACAATACCTCTGCTTAAACAATTACTTCTTTCATTGTACCGAGCTAATAGGAAAGAAACTTCCACGGTTGAATTCTCATTAAACTGTACCGTCTCTCTCTCTCTCTCTCTCTCTCTCTCTCTCTATTTGTGTGTGGGCGTATATCCGTGAATGAACACAGGCACACACACACACACACACACAGTGATATTAGTAATAGATATAAATACACTATGACAGGTTTTCCAATTTTTAAACTCATTCTTCAAACATGGGTAAAATTATTTGCCTCAATTAATTGCATGATCGATTGCAGCTAGAACCTGCAAAATATTTTACAAGGAAGCATATTGACAAGTAGACATTTAAAATTGAAATAGTGACCTAGAAAAAGAAGCAGAATATCTCCCTAGCCGATATTTTTTTTTACATTTACATAACTTTTTCGTTACACGGCTATTGATTTGTTACAGGTTCCATGAATGTACTCGGCTATTGGAAAGCCATATCACACCCATTAGGTCCAAAAACAGTCGTAGAATAGAGAGAGCAGTCTCTGAATCTTAAAAGGATATTCCGGATTCGAGATTGCCACCTATATTATTGATTTCCATCTACCTTCTTGCAGGAGCAAAATCAATCAAAAGAGGGAAGACGTAAACAAGAAACTTATGGCAGAAAATTCTGCAAAAAGGATATTTTTCAATAGACTGAAAACTCTCAGATTTGAAACCCACACAATGGAGCACGTCAG
This sequence comes from Bigelowiella natans CCMP2755, assembly GCA_000320545.1. Classification (NCBI taxonomy): domain Eukaryota; phylum Cercozoa; class Chlorarachniophyceae; genus Bigelowiella; species Bigelowiella natans. Next base: position 9,473 of record ADNK01003352.1, on the reverse strand, counting down.
ATTGAATATTCCCGGTAGAATTTCTTTGGTAGTAGAATACATAATAAGTCACACTTATCAGAAGAGGAAATCTACATTTTAAAACTGATAGTATCCTTTTAGATATATTTTAGATATATTTATTTGTTACAAGAAGTAAATATGGTCCTTACGGCAGTCTAATATACATATTCATCTCACTACCTACATACAAATAATAATACATAACTTCATTTCTCATATAAGCATATCCTCTCTCCTCCTCTCTCCCCCCCTTTCTCTCTCTCTTTCTCTCTCTTTCTCTCCCTCCACACACACACACACACACACACACACACACACACGAAAGAGAGAGAGAGAGAGAGAGAGAGAGAGAGAGAAGGGGGGGGGGGACGCGTGCGCGCGCGCGCGCGCGCGCGTGTGTGTATTTGCTTGTGTAGGAAAATATTGCTTTGATGTAGCAGTGTACTCTAAATTATTACAGGACTGACATCAGTGATACGAGCAAATTCTATAACGGACACAAATAGTAATCGATAAATAACAATTACTAAAAAGATAGATGTAAGTCTTGCAAAGTACCCTTCGATTGTCGTTGAAAGTAGAAATTATTGGAACAGAGTGTCATATCAGAAGGAAGATGTGTTTTCATTAATCTCTCTGAGACGGCGGAAGTTTCTCTCTACAAATACATCAAACCATTAGATGCATCCCATTTCCTCAGGGGTGAACGTGCTCCGAAAAAATTTGAACATATACATGAAATATTAAATATAAATGAAAACATATACACTTAAGTTTAAATATATATATATATATATATATATATATATATATATATATTATACAAATGGATATCATATTATTAATAAATATATATGTATACATGTGTGTGTATGTGTGTATGAGAAATAGAGGAGAGAGAGGTGTCACACAGAAACTTCTTCTGATCCAATGAATAGATAGATGATATAATCATGAAATACTATACATATAATAGGTTCAGGAGAGGATAAAATTAACAAGTGTGGATATCTATTCAAAAAGGGAGCTGGATTCTCAAAAGCATGGCGTCGACGGTGGTTCTTCATATCAGATTCTAGCCTATTGTATATTCGAAATGAAAGAGATCAGGAAAAGAATCATGTGGCTGACCTAGTACTTACATCAGTTAAGGTAGATATAGTAACAACTTTCTTTCCATAATAAACGCACATCTTCTGACAAAAAATATGCAGTTTTTATCTCTTGTTGTTTAGGACTAACTTTGTCACCTCCATCTAAGTTAACTGTATCGGAATATGTGACCAACCTTTATACATGTAACAGGAGGTAAAAAACGGGGAGAGACCATTTACTTTTTGTCTCATAAACCCCCAAAAAAGTAGAGAATATCTTCTGCAGGTAATGAATGATTCATGAAAAGATAATAATATTTCCTCTGCTTGCTATTTAAGGACAATCCTTGTTATACTAGGCTAAGAGTTTCGTTGATATGAGAGAGTGGATTACGGCCCTTCAGCAGGTTCAAGAAAGAAAACTATATGCACAAGGAGTAGTAAACAGGTGGATTCAGTAAGAAAAATCGTCGTCGTTACAATTGGAAATACTGAATGCGATATTATCATAAATGATCATAGCGATAAAGTTCAAAATTCAACGAAGACAAACAGCAAAAGTACAAGCACTAGCACCGGTACTAGCACGAGGATACATTACGACAAAATATCAGCAATTGAAAAGATCCGAAGACTCAATCCAATTTGCACGGATTGCGGTAGGAAGGATCCGGGTAACAATGCGAAAATGATTGATGAGAAAATAAGAGTACAATGGATCGTTATGGGACAATAAAATATAATGTGTTGTTAATGAGAATATAATAATATAAGATGAGAATATTATAATAATGTTTGGATCGTTGATGAGAAAAACATCATAATATACTGGATGGTCGTTGTGAGAATGAATGCTATGTCATTCATCATAAACAAATTTTGTAGTATTGATCCTTATAGAGGGGTTTTTCTTAATTTAATTGTATTGTTCTGGTATCATTAATTTCGACTAGACTGGGCCGTCATTAACTTGGGAATATGTATTTGTATATCTTGTTCTGGTATACACCGATCACTAGGTGTTCATGTTTCAAAGGGTAAGGAAAAAAATAATATGGCTATAGTATAAGATAATATATGTATGATGAACATGGCAGTATGTAAAAGTAAGCGACAGAAACAGAGAGATTTGAAAAAGATGGATATTCTATGAAAGGAGATCATCAATTCATGCATGCGATATAGTTTAAAATACATGAAACAAACAGTTAGTAATCGAGATATTTTTTATTAAAGTGAAAATGAAATTATTAATGTAGGAAATATTTTAACTTTTGAGTCTCAGCGTATATTATGATAACCATGGGAAACTGTGCACTTAAACTTGAATGCGAAACATATTAAAAACAGGAAGAGAGACTAGGCAATAAACTATTTAAATTATTAAATATAAATTACGTCACTGATCAGGAAAATCATATCAACCTTTTTTTTTGCCCTAATTTAGTTCGAAGCATTAGATTAGATTCTTGGAAACCTTCTGTGTTAAATCTTATGTGCCAAGTGGGCTGTCGTGCCTTCAACAACATATATGAGGTGATGTGTCAAAGGATTATTTAATTTATGAAGACAAACAAATGTAGCAACTTATACGTCAATTTTGAGTAATAAAAAATTGTCTCCATTTGCTCTATTTACTATATAAAGATTGTTGTGTTCATAATAAATTTACAGGCTAAATTAGGAGCGATAGATGATTCTGTTAAACCACTACCACAAGCCTCAAGTGCGGAGCCAGCCAACACTCACTTAAAACAGAAAAGCGTTTTTGTATTTTCATATTTATCGATATTCTGACTCACAAATAATTTGAATACTTGCATGAATAAATATGTCTCTACATATATGCATATGTACATTAAACAAAACATATACATAAACACAAACATATATATATATATATATATATATATATATATATATAATATGAGTTTTTTATCTGTGTTTATGCATCTGCGTGTGCGTATGGGTGTGTTGCGTATGTAATTGTAGTGATAGATATAAACAAAGTTAGAGAGGTAGTGAGAGTGGGTATAAGTATTTACAGGTAGAAATATCGTATATTAGTTTCTAAATCTACTATCTATCATCCTTTCCCACTTGTTTATTTATCTAATGACATAATTTATTGAATAACTTAGAGGACCAAAGGAAAATATTTATAAGACAGAAGTATGTCGATAAAGTTTTTGTAAAGAGAACAAATTCCGACGAATATTCAAGGAAAAATGAATGCCAGCTTAAGGCCTTCAAAGCTTGTGCTGATAATGACATTTTGGTAAATATACTTACTTATAAAATTTTCTTTCAATGAATCTACATGGTACCTATTTATTTTGAATGTATTTAATAACTACAGAATCTCTTAGAGTGCTATGCACAAGGGTTTACATTCAATACCTTGGATAACACTGGAGCAACATTATTGCATATTGCGGTATGTAGTATTTGATTTGTCCAAATTCAGTTATAATACGAATTTATTTGGGTATACATGAGAATAAATTGGAAAATGATTGCAAAACCCAAAACTTTGAATGAGGGGGCCTTAAAAACTATCTGAAAATACTCAAAGGCTAGGAACGGATCCAACCATGCTCTGGAATTTTGTCTTCAAAATGGATGTGATGCTACTCACAAAGACAACGATAATAAGACTGCGTTGATGTACTCGGAGGTTACCCTAACTATATAGTGATTTATCGAACAAAATTTATTGGTAAGAAATACTAAATTTGGAAAATTATCAGGAGAGAAATCACGATACTTGCAAAGAAATATTGCTTCTATACTCTTAGAATAGGTGATTAAATTTGTTCACATAAAGTAGTAATATGAATGAATTATGGTACTATATTAATTCCTCATTTTTACAGATAGACTTATTGGAAAATATGAGCAAGGAGTAATCGTAAAATATACAGTAATATCTTTATTGCATATATATATATATATATATATATATATATATATATATATATATATGTGTGTGTGTGTGTGTGTGTGTGTGTGTGTGTATTTCATCCGTTTATTCATTCAAATTCTATAAATTAAAAAAAAATTATTAGTATGGATGCAACATACGCAAAGTTACAACCTACTGTCTCATCATGCTAACAAGCTAAGAATCGTAACTCCCCGAACAGAATGTTTGGCCTACCATGGGCATCTTGGTGATATATTTGTCATCATGACCGCATCTGGCTTAAAGCGCCGCATGTAAACTTGCGAAATGCTATGCTTCACTGTCGTTAATTCGTGTGCATCATGCACATGGCGATGTGCGACATTATTGCTACATGAATCGAAGCTGAAACAACCGTGTCGTGTGGGCTATGCATGCAATCATCATGCGCTGCGGTGGACGACGAGCATCAACAACAATGAATTGCTTTCCGATCTCATTCAGTGCTCATGTCCATTGTGGCACATTGTCGAGCCTCAGTGGGGAATGTGATCAGGTTTTGACCAGATGTTTGATCGTGCATGCATTCGATGTTCGATGCAGCGCAGCATGCATCTGAACAAACAATGGTCCATATGCGTCGTGCACAGGCAAGCACATCCACAATATTGATATCTACCGTCGTGACTACAGCATGCAATGACTAATTCATAACTGCAATGATAGCAACGTGCACATGCCTAGATGCCTTGCACTTTCTTTGTTGCAGCTGATGTCGATGCAACTACTCTGTGCTGCTGTTGACATGCATTGAATACAACTTTCATGTTCAGGTGATAGATCTTGCTACTCATGACTTTTTTGTGTGCAAACATTTGAAAACATGAACCTATCAAGTGAGGATCTTTCGGTTCGCACATCTCGCCCCTAATGATGGCGATGCTGCGCCCAATTGTGCCCTAGCTTGCGATGAACCTCACCTATTTTTTTGCATTGAAACCAGAAATAAATTTTAGGGAAGTAACAACATTTGTAGGCCACGTGTTAGACACATGTGGAAATAAATACAAATGAAAATGTGTAACTACACATCCAAATCGAGCTAATTTATAACATTTGTACCAATATCATATAGCATGATGCTTATATGCATAAATGAATAAAGAGACCATATCGAGCAACGCAGAAGACCAATTTTCTTTCGTTTGCAGTAATCTTCGATCACAATAAATAGCAGCCAAAAATTACACCAAATAAGAATCTTCCAAAGCTAATAAATACTTAGATTTAACGAATTATCGAAAACTAACTCAATATAAGGCATGGTATGCACGTAAACACCCATACAAACACACGCGTTATATATATATATATATATATATATATATATATATATACATATTGATGTATGCGTTTATGTGTGTGTGCGTGTGTGTGTGTGCGTGTGTGTGTGTGCGTGTGTGTGTGTGTGTGTGTGTGTGTGTGTGTGTCACTTATTTATTTTACACCTATATGAAGTGTTTCTAGTATTTGTAGCATATGTTGAGGTATTTTGGCTTCTTTTTACATCCTTTAGTGAATTAAATGTTACGTTTTCTTATCAACAGGATTGCTGGAGGCGAAGCAAGAGTAGTAGCGGTCCTTCGTACTGCTGTTTTCAATTACGTCGTGATGGTGATGATGATGATGATGATGATGATGGTCTTCCCCTTTCCACACCTCCTGGTCTTTGTCATCATCATTAATAGTAGGTCTGCTGCCATTGTTACGAACTCCATTGTTTACTTTTTCAAGAACATGTGATGCTTTCCTCTTCCGACTCGTAGAGCTAAAATATTAGATAACAACACCGTATATTATATATAATGTGTGTGTGTGTGTCCGCGCGAGCGTGCAACAACGTGGACTGTACATATGAGCGAGTGAAAAGAAGTGCCAGCATCTACATCATTATTACAACTTCTTAGCAGATTTTAAAGTTATCATTCATATCATAGATCACAATGGATACTTGGGCAAATAGAATTCGTAGGAAGATCATGGTTTGATATTGCTCGTTAAAACGGATAAAAATGAAACATTACAAAAAATATTTCACCGAAATCTTTGCCTTTCAATGTTTGTTGGAACGACGTTGCTAAATTTTTGTCCATCGAAAACCTCAACAACGATTGAATATGGCACCTAAATGTGATGTGCGGTAGTGGTGTTTGATTGTAGTAGCAGAAGTGGTGGTGGTGGTGGGGTAAATTTAGGAAGGCATAAGAAGAGGAAAAGAAGAAAAAAAAGAAGAGTTAATCAAAAGAGACCACAAATATGAATGTGATTAAAAAGGTGGTGGAGAAGGAGGAGAAGGGAGAGAAGAGGGGTTAATAGATCCTGTTTCGTTATCATAAATAGCCAACAGAATTATGATGATGATGATGGTAATGATGAAGGGCATAACTCCGGCAACAGTTATACTCCAATAGATGATATATTACATAGTATACATAAGCAAGCACACACACAATAGATGATATATTACATAGTATACATAAGCAAGCACACACACACACACATCTACCTTCAAAGTGTCAAATAAGTAATCTTGAGCAGTCCCATAAGCGAGGTAACCGCTTACCTGTTAATGATGATGGTGATGACGATGATGATGACGATGATGATGGTGATGATGGTGATGATGGTGATGGTTGTGTGGGTGAGAGAGAGAGAGAGAGAGAGAGAGAGAGAGAGAGAGAGAGGAAGAATCCCCATCATCATCATCATCATCATCATCATCATCTTTTCTCCTCCACACTATTATCTTCTGAACTAATGACAATCAGCCGTACCCAATGACAGTCATCATCATTATCATCTCTTTGCACACACACACACACACACACACACACACACACACTAAATACACACATAATCTTTTCGACTAATCACCAAAATACTCAGCATGCGCATACTCGTACACAATTCCTAAAAATCTACGAGTGTATTCACTTCTCTCTCTCTCTCTCTCTCTCTCTCTCCCTCTCTCTCCTTTTTACCTGACCAGCTCCTCCAGCATCACAATTGCAGTATTTAGGATTCAACAACTCAAAAGCTTTTAGCGTTTTTTGCGTTTCCAAAGTTTGCTAACCAGACGACCGTTCGACGTTAAGGCGATTTTGGTAAAGTATGATGCACAGTATTCTAGCATCATTTATGATGTGTGTTTGGTCATATTATAAATATAATGTGTGTGTGTTGGGGAAGGGGGGGGGAGGGTGAGTACGTAGGTGAAAGGAAACCGAACGGAGAAAGGAGGCAAGAGAAAGAGAGGAGAGAGAGTTAAACTCTGTTGTGGTGGTGGTTGTGGTTGCTATTGTTGTTGTTGTTGTTGTTGTTGTTGTTGTTGTTGTGTGTGGAGTTGCTCGCTGCGAAAAGGTGAAGAAGTCTAAAAGCATCATCATCATCATCATCATTATCATCATCATTATCATACAGTCGTACTACTAGTACTTTTAACAATAGTAAATGATGTACATATTACTCATAAATATAATTGACCAGTCTCAAATACTTTGTCACTTACTTACTACCGGAACATCTGTAGAATAAGAGTATGGAGTGTAAAACCCAAGAGTCCCACTATGCACGTCTATGAATGCATCTGCCTACATTGTTTCATTTAATTATAATAATGACAATTAATGCGTCGTTAAGTGTTGTTTATTGTCGATCCTTCCTTCAACTTTTACTACAAACAACAGCAGCCTATTATTATTATTCTACCTTGAAGTCCGTCGCCATCCGAAGCAATTGGGTTGACTCTTTCTCACTGAAGGGTCTGATGAATCATAATAACATGAAAAATGAGGATGAAAAGATGATGATGATAATGAGGATGATGGTGAGGATGATGGTCAGATATACAGAGGAAATTTTTAACAAAGATGCTAGACTAATTTCAACTCACGTCTTCTTCTTTTTCTTCTTCTTCGTCTTCTTATTCATATTCTTTCCACCAATTATGCACTACTTTACTGCTACTACTACTACTACTACTACTACTACTCTACTACAATTACGACAATTATACTAATTATGATCTCTCGTAACCACCACCTTGGCCCTCCAAACGTATCAGATGATACATCTCCTGGACTCCTATTGATGATGATTATGATGATGATTATGATGATGATGAAGAAGATGATGTAGTAGGCATTTGATACAACCTCATATAATATGTTGTTGATGGGAAGTATTTGCCATACTTTTTGATAATACTTATCTATCTGCATATCTTCTTCTTCTCCCACCTCATCCTCCTCCTCTTCTTCTTCTTCTTCTTCTTCTTCTTCTTCTTCTCCTCGTATGCACCATACATACTGGTGAAAACTGATACACGCATATATATAAGGCATACCATTCGATGTTCCAATTGCGATTAAGATCCACGCCTCCACCGTTCTTACGCTTTACAACAAGTTTCAGCACGTAGTAGGAGTTTCGTATTCAAGATCAATGGGAATATACGTGCTAATCAAGTTTATATGTAGTAGAACTAGTGAAGTAGTACCAGTGTAGTACACACACACACACACACTCACACACACACACACACAAATATATATGATGTATTTGTATATTGATAATGCTAGGTACACGCAATATTGATGTGATAGGTACAGTCATATATGTTGTTATGTATCACATAATTTTCTCAGCTACTCGTCAATAAATAATCATTTTTCTCAAGTAATGAGAAGTCCAGTATTAGCTATATTATGGCGTCTATCGTCATTTTGCTGTTATTAAACTAGGGTCAACATTCTAACACTACAACTACTACTACTACTACCACTACCACTACTATTTATTCATTTATTATCCCTGAACACCAACGACAACAACAACAAAAACAACAGCCTACCTGGCAGAATTCGTAGCTTGTTTCAATGGCATCCCGGCCCGATTTATCGACAATTGGAAACATGAGCAAATCAATCTTCGCTATCATTATAGAGGAGGAGGAGGAGGAAGAGGGGGTAGCCGACGAATTAGAACAACACTACCTCAACAAATCATTCTTCTTTATTCAAGATTGATGTAAGCAGGGTTGGCTTGTTTTTTGCTTTCGCTTATCACTATTACGGTATTATTACAGTATTATAATGAACAAGTGAGAGAGAGAGAGAGAGAGAGAGAGAGAGAGAGATAGCTTATTATTACACTATTATAGCGAACAAGTGAGACTCTCTCTCTCTCTCTCTCTCTCTCTCTCTCTCAAACACACACACACACACGCACATGGGGCTTGGAATCACAAAAAAGATAGATCTATCTCCTCCTACCCGCGTAAAACGGTGCATGAAAAAGGTCTTGAAGATCATTCTGTATGTGCCTTGCAGCGGCTGGAAGTGAGTGTGCACACAACGGTTACCACCATCGTGAAATGGGCGTCTCCCCGCCGACCTCTCTTCTCTTTCCAC